>CAUYRH010082221.1:0-45380 GCA_963574655.1 Perodicticus potto
TTCATTTACAGAAAAGAATATAGAAAACACTAAAGCTCCTGGTATAGAAAGATAACTCAAGTGGGGAGAGAAAAGCTCTCTCCGTTTCTCTCCTGGTCTTTCCCCGTCTCCCCCTTTAGGCTTTTAGTCTCGGGGTATATATAGGTGTATGGGTTCCTTGGCTAGGAAATGAATGAACACAGTCCCTTCCACTGGGGCAAGGTGAATGATTGTATCAATGAATGAACATAGTCCCTTTGGGGGCAAAGTGGATGAATGTATCAATGAATGGACCCAGTCCATTCATGGAATTGACGCCTAGGAAATTCACATGAAATTGACCTAGGCATAGGGAATGGGGGTTCCTCATTTAGTCCTGAGTGTAAAGTGCACTAGGTAGTATCTTACCAGCAAAACTACTGTCTGCTTTTCCCAGTCCCTTGAATAGCTCTTCTTTCACTCCCCCATGGAAAACAAAACAATAGATTACAGCCAGGTGGTAATCATACCAGGGTACAATTTTTGAGCAAAATTTCCCCAATTGGAATATAATAGTTTTCTCATATCTTAACTTCAGCTAGTGCTCATTTGAAAAAGAAAATAGTGTAATCTTAATTTAGATTGAATTATTATTTAGTAAACTACATCAATACAGCATTAGTACTTCTGATAAATCAATTTTTAAAGGATCTTGGTGTTACAAAAATCAAGTTTGCCAGTTTTTTTTAATGCAATTGAATAGAACTATAGATTTTTTAATTGAGTTTAAGTAGCTTTATCATTCATTCCTTCACTCTTCACTATCCATTCTCCAACCCCTGTTTTCCTAGACACCTGAAACTTTTTATACCTTCTCCCTCTAAGTTCCCACATTCCAGACTTTCTTCCATGTGGCTCCCTACTGTTTTCCCCACATGAGCCGGGCAAGTCAGAAAAAGCCACCAACCGGGTAGCTCTCAATGCATAAGCAATGTCTGGGACTGCTTTGAAACTCAAGTTGTTATAACAAAACACCACAGACCCTACAGGCTTAAAATAATAGATATGCATTTTCTTATAGTTCTCCAAGGCTAGAAGTTCAAGATCAAAATGTCAGCAGGTTTGATTTCTTTTGAGGCCTCTCTCCTTGGCTTTCAAATGGCTTTTTCTTGGCATTCATACATCCCTGGTATCTTTGTCCAAATTTCCTCTTCTTTGGACCACCAGTCAGATTGGGTAGGGTCCACCCTCACAGCCTCATTTTACCTTAATCAGCTCTTAAAGGTCCTATCTCCAAATATAGTTATATTATGAGGTGCTGGGTGTTAGAGCTTCAACATATGAACTTTGTGAGGACACACTTGATCTCCTAGCACTATACAAAGCTTCTGTCATCACTAGATTCTCAGGAGCTGCTGACCCCTGGAATGGCATCTGAACCTGAACACTGGTGGAGGCAACTCTCTGGCTTATTCACTGTTCTGTTATAACCTTCCCTCCTACCTAATGACTTAGAGGACGAAGAGAGGCCATTTGGTGTGAGTTCCCTGAAATCTCCTTAACCTCAAGACTCAACTCTTTGCTTACCTAGTACAAATTTCAAACACATTCAGCATGCCCAGGTGCCATATCTGGGGGACTTATTTTCTGTATTCCAACATCTTGATCCAAGGTATCTTTAAATCCAGCTTCACCTGTTTTGTCCCCATTATTTTTAAAGCTATTTGAATTGATTTTCTGTCACTGCAAGTAGAATGATAATAAATAATCACTTTCTACAAACTGCAGTCATGAGATAGTATATGTGGTAGAAAAGAGGTCAGACTCTGCAGCCAGAATTTTATTCCAGCTCTATCTCTTACTAGATTGCCTTACTAAGCGTCAGATCCCTCCTTTGTAAAGTGGGAATAATAATAAAACCCATTACATGGAGTTGAAAGATTTCAGTGGTTGACCTAAAAGGAAGAAGCTGAAGCAAAAAAGATGACTTAAAAGAGTTTACTTGAGCCAAGTAAAGAGCTGCCCAGAGGACTCAGACTCCAATAAGCTTAGATAGGAACTTCAGTTGGCCTTTGTTGCAAGCAAATTTTTAAAGGCAAAAACCAAAAGATAATAGGGAATTGGCAGAAAGTTATTTGTCAGGAATTCTCAGTGGTTTATAGACATAACATTGATTAATGGTTGTCTGTAGGATGTCAGGCTATAGAATGTGGGATATAGTGTCTGGTATGGCATTATTATGTTAATTTATAGCTATTTGTGGCAATATCGAGCAGTTTTAAGAGACGAAGACATGGCCCAGAGCAGGGAGTAGGAATGATTGCTGTCTCATTTTAATGACTCTTTGGGACTGATAGTTTAAAGAGACTTGCATCCCTCAGATAAAAGTTTTCTTTTGTTTTCTAATAGTAAGATGAGAACATAATAAGCATTTAATGAATTGCAGTTACCACCAATACTAGAGACTTATAGCATGAATAATTGAAATCAATTAAACAAGAATAGCAACATTCTTCTTATCAGCTCATGGAATAGTTTCCAAGATAAAACCAAAAGTTAGGCCACAAAACAAGTCTCAGTAAATTTTAAAAAATCAAAATCATATCAAGTATCTTCCCAGACCACAGTGAAATAAGAGTAGAAATCAATCCCAAGAGAAACTCTCAAAACTATACACATGCATGGAAAATTAATCAACCTACTCTTGAATGATCTTTGCATCAATGACAAACCTAGATGGGAATTAAAAACTTTTTAAAAATGAACAAACTGGCTCGGCGCCTGTGGCTCAACGGGCTAAGGCGCCAGCCACGTACACCTGAGCTGGCGGGTTCGAATCCAGTCCGGGCCCGCCAAACAACAATGACGGCTGCAACCAAAAAATGGCCAGGCATTGTGGTGGGTGCCTATAGTCCCAGCTACTCGGGAGGCGGAGGCAGGAGACTCGCTTGAGCCCAGGAATTGGAGGTTGCTGTGAGCTGTGATGCCCCAGCACTCTATCCAGGGTGACAGCTTGAGGCTCTGTCTCAAAAAAAAAAAAAACAAACAAACTAGTAACACAACTTATCAAAACCTCTGGGACACAGCAAAAGCAATGCTAAGGGGAGTTTATACCATGAGACATCTATATTAAAAGATGGAAAGATCACAAATTAACTTAATGTTGTACTTCATGGAAGTGGAAAAACAGGAACAAACCAAACCCAAAGATAGTAGAAGAAAAGTAATAAAGATCTGAGTAGATGTAAACAAATTGAGAACAAAAATAATAATAAAATCCATGAGACAAAAAGTTGGCTGTTTGAAAAGATAAAGTTGTTGACTCTTTGAAAAGATAAACAAAAGAATATTTTGTTAGTTAATTGATTAGCCAAGAAAAGAAGTGAGAAAATTCAAAGAAGCTCAATCAGAAATAAAAAAGAGAATATTACAACTTATACCACAAAAAAACAAAAGATCATCTGAGACAACTATAAACATCTCTACACCCACAAACCAGAAAATCTAGAGGAAACAGATACATTCCTAGAAACATACAACCTCCCAAGCTTGAATCAAGAAGAAAGAGAAAAACTGAACAGACCAATAACAAGTTGTAACATTGAATCAGTAGTAAAAAACAACAAAAAGAGCCCAGGACCAGATGGATTCACTGCCAAATCCTATCAGAGTTACAGAGAAGAAATGATACCAATCATACTAAAACTTTTCTAAAAGTTCAAGGAGGGAATTCAATTTATTCTACAAAGCCAGTATCACCCTGATACCAAAGCCAGGAAAGGATGCAACAAAAATAGAAAAGTACAGACCAATATCCCTGACATGTATAGATGCAAAAAATCCTCAACAAAATACTAGTAAACTGAATATATATGTATGTACATATATATTTAAATTTCAGAATTTTACAAAGTTACACATGTTTTGGTTACATAATTTGCTTTTTACACATTTTAAGTCAAATTTTGAAGTGTGCCCTTCACCGAGAATATGTGCATTGCACCAGTTAGGTCCAAATTATCCCAATCCCTCCTCCCGACTTCCATCTACTTGATTTCCATTGAGTTTTTTTTCTTGTTTGTTTGTTTGTTTTTAGTGACAGAGTCTCACTTTGTCACCCTCAGTAGAGTGCTGCGGCATCAAAGCTCACAGCAAACTCCAGCTCTTGGGCTTAGGCGATGCTCTTGCCTCAGCCTCCTGAGTAGCTGGGATTACAGGCTCCCGCCACAACACTTGCCTTTTTGTTGTTGTTGCAGTTTGGCCAGGGCCGGGTTTGAACCCCCCACCCTCACCCTCGGTATATGGGGCAGGTGCCTACTAACTGAGCCATAGGAGCCGCCCTTCCATTGAGTTGTATTTTCATATGTACACATAAGTGTTGATCAACTATTTCCAATTTAGTACTGAGTACTTGTGGTATGCATTTTCCATTCTTGCCATACTTCACTTACATCCAGGTTGGTACAAAAGACACTAGATTTCCATTTCTTTTCTTTTCTTTCTTTTTTTTTTTTTTGAGACAGAGTTTCACTTTGTCGCCCTTGGTAGAGTGCTGTGGCATCACTGCTCACAGCAACCTCGAACTCTTGGGCTTAACCTATTCTCTTGCCTCAGCCTGCCAAGTAGCTGGGACTACAGGTGCCCACCACAACAACCGGCTATTTTTATTTTTCGTTTGTAGTTGACATTGTTGTTTGGCAGGCCCAGGCTGGATTCGAACCCTCCAGCTCCACAGTATATGTGGCTGACGCCCTAGCCACTGAGCTATAGGTGCCGAGCCTTCCATTTTTTTTTTTTTTTATGGCTGAGTAGTAAGCACTCCATGGTATACATATAGGGTGGTCATAAAGTTCCTGTGCAATTAAAAATTGCATACTATTTTAAATTGCGCACAAACGTTATCGCCACTCTGTATACCACATTTTATTAATCCACTTGTGTATTGATGGGAGCTTGGGTTGTGAATTGTGCTGTTATAACATTTGAGTGCAAATGTCTTCTAAATAAAATGTTTGTTTTTCTCTTGTGGGATTGATGGATCAAATGGTAGGTCTACTTTTAGTTCTTTGAGGTATCTCCATACTACTTTCCATAGAGGTTGTACCAGTTTGCAATCCCACCAGCAGTGTGTAAGTGTTCCTTTCTCTTTGCATCCATGCCAACATCTGTTGTTTTGGGACTTTTTGATAAAAGCTATTCTCACTAGAATTAGGTTGTATTCCATTGTGGTTTTAATTTGCATTTCCCTGATGTTTGGAGATGTTGAGAATTTTTTTAATGTGTTTGTTAGCCAGAAGGCTACCTTCCTTTGAAAAGTTTCTGTTTGTATATTTTGCCCACTTTTTAATGGGGTTGTTTCATTCTTTTTCTTGCTGATTTGCCTGAGTTCTTTGTAGATTCTGGTTATCAGCCTTTAATCAGAGGCATAGCATGCAAATATTCCCTCTCATTCTGTGGGTTGTCTATTTACTCTATTAATTGTATCCTTAGGTGTGCAGAAACCTTTTAATTTGATCAGATCCTATTTGTTTATTTTTGTTGTTGCTATGATTGCTTTTAGGATGTATAAAAGACTTAAGCCTAGGGCATGAAACTATAAGGACTCTAGAAGAAAAATATTGGAAATACTCTTATAGATATCAGCCTAGGGAAATAACTTATGAGGAAGACCTCAAAAGCAAGCTGAATATATTAGAAGGCAAGATTTTTTTTTTTTTTGGTAGAGACAGAGTCTCACTTTATCACCCTCAGTAGAGTGCCGTGCTGTCACAGCTCACAGCAACCTCTAACTCCTGGGCTCAGGCGATTCTCTTGCCTCAGCCTCCCAAGTAGCTGGGACTACAGGCACCTACCCCAATGCCCAGCTATTCTTTTGTTGTTGCAGTTTGTCCGGGGCCAGGTTTGAACCTGCCACCCTCGGTATATGGGGCCAGCACCCTGCCCACTGAGCCACAGGTGCTGCCCAGAAGGGAAGATTTTTAAGACAAATCCCAGAGACTCTGATTGAGTAGGGCCTGGGACTCTGGGAATATGAAGACCCCAGGTAATGCTGATTCAGGTGGCTGGCTATGGACCTCAGTCGCGGAAGCCCTTCTCTGTCCTGCTCCTAGAGTGTACCCAGAGCTCCCAAAGACTCAGAATGAACAGAACCATTGTGAACCAATCTGCAGTTCATCTGTGATTGTGGCACTGGGCCATGTTCATCAAAGAAGATGTTACTGAATCCCTACTATTTATAGGCACTGTGTTTACCAGGTGCTAGGCCTACTGTGGCAAGTCCTGCTCACAATCCTTGCCCCACTAGATCTTTGTTCATCCCCATTTCCTACCACCCCATTTGCTCCTTAAAGGTTAAACCATCTTTTTCATACATAGCTTTGTTTTCTGAGATTCTGGCCAGAGTGCCTGGCATATAATGAAAGCTTCACCAACCTTGAACACAGGTTACAATTGTTTTTTTCACAAGGTAAGTAAGAGAGTATTTGTTATTTTACTTGCAACTTAACCTACACCTTAGGAGGTCTCTCTCTAGAGACTTACTTACAAAAACATGAGTCCTACATTTATGCAAAGAAGGACACATTTTATAATTGGTTTGGTCACTCTTTGGTTTCTTGGAAGTAAAATAATGAACTATAACACAGTCTGTCTCAAAACTTTTGGGGCATGGGACAGTGTGTCACTTTGTCACCCTTGGGGGAATGCCATGGCATCATCATAGCTTATAGCAACCTCAATCTCTTGGACTTAGTTTTAAATTTTTTTTTAAAAGCTAAGTTAGTTTTTAACTTTTAAAAATAACTTAGTTTTGAAATTTTTTACATTATTCTTTTTAGAGACAGGGTATCACTGTGTTGCCTGTTGTGGTCCTGAACTCCTGCTCTCAAGTAATTTTCTTGCTTCAGCTTCCCAAGTAGTTGAGATTATGGCAAGATGACTTAGTATTTGAGATAAATAGTAATAGTAACAAGAGTAGTAATGCAACAGTGATAGATAACATGGAGAGGTAATTTATTTTCCTTAGAGATGTTGACCAGGCTGGAGTGCAGTGGCTGCTAGTCACAGGCAGGATCATGGCCTACTACAGCCATGAACTCCTGGGCTCAAGAGAACTTCCTGCCTCAGCCTCCAGAGTAGCTGGGACTAAAAGCATGTGCCACAATGCCCAGTGGAAAGAGCAGTCTTTCTGTGTCATTTAATGGATCAGCAGGTGGATCATAATCACCTGATCACTTCTTCCAATGTCCTGTCTTGGTTAAAGGTGCCATGCAGGTCCAGTTAGTAGCCCAGAACCATATATTCCTCAGGTGAATTTGAACTCCCTCTCATGATTCTGTTTTCTTCTCTTTATATCATTACTGCCCTGTTCTGGTCCTCTGTTTCTCTATTTCCAGTCTCTCTAACCTGCAGTCTGAACCTGCCATAATCCACCCTCCACTTTACTTCCAGGTGACTATTCTCCTGTCCTGTCCTGTACCTAACCTCTCCATGCCTACAAATGTCTACCCTCAGTGTCTACAAATTTTTTCCCCTAGAGTTCAAGGTTTTCAAAAGACAGTCCCCACTTATGTGACCCCCTGCCCTGCCACCTTACTAAATTTGGGCTGTACTGTTTCCCAAACACACAGTGAAATTTTACACCTCTGTGCAGTTGTTTATGCTGTTCCTCTTGCCTGAAATGCCCTTCCTCCTTCTGTGCCCTTAGAAATCCCACCATTCCTCAGCATCCATCTCCAGTTTCTCCTCTTTTGGGAGGCTGCCTCTTTCTACGACCTGATGCCCCACTGCTCCAGATCCCACTCCTTACAGCAGGGAGAATTCCTTCCTTCTTTCCATTTCCAAGGCATACTCCTTATAACTTTTTTTTCTGCAGTTTTTGGCTGGGGCTGGGTTTGAACCCACCACCTCTGGCTTATGGGGCCGGCACCTTACTCCTTTGAGCCATAGGCGCTGCCCTGCTTATAACTTTTATTTAAGTGCTTATCACAGAGAATGGTTTTTCTTGAGTACCCTTTTTATCTACTTGAAAATAGTTCCTTAAAGATTATCCTAGTTCAGAAAATAACGTTTGACTTGGGCCTAACTGCTGTAAGTGAATGACCAGGTCTGTCATGGGGCCATCACCTCTGAGCATGCCCTTTCATTGACTTTGATTTCCTAAAGTCTTGCTCCTGCTCATCACTTAATTTTATTCCACTCCAGTGACTATGGTTTTAGGTAAAGTGAATAACTCCCTTTGCACCCTAAAACCTTGGCTCTTCTGAGGCAGCATAAAGTCAGCAGATCACCAACTGTTAGCCTGGACTAGGGGCTGCCCTCAAACTGTTCAACTAGAAGCTCCTCAAGGGCAGCAACCTTGTGTTAAATACATTTATATCCCTCAGAGTCTAGCGAGAGGCTCTGCACCTGACATTGCTCTCAGAACTCCTAAACTCATTATGAAAGTAAATCTATAAAGACAAAGCTTGGAGATATCTAATTCAAAGTATTTACAGTAGATGGAGCTATATATTTCACTGTGATCTACTCTGCAACTCATATATTATGTGAAATTATTAACATTTTGGCAGTTACTACTCAGCTCATGCTTTTTTCCTTAAGCACATTACAAGGTAGTGGGACTCCCTTGTCCTGTTCACCCTTGTTAGCTATAATTTGCTACAAAATGTTATGAAAAAGTTTTCCTAGAAATTGCACTGCGATTGAAAGCAATCAGTATATGTAACAGAAGGCAGATTAAAAGCCACAGAAACAATGAAATCTTCAAGCCAAAGATACAGTACATGAAATGTATGAAAGGCATATACATTTCATAAGCGGCAGTCAACTCACAAAGAAGTCAACTCCACTTGTAATCTTTAAAAGGCAAAAAAACAAACAAACAAACAAAAAAAAGCTGGGCCATGGCTCATGCCTGTAGTTCTAGCACTTTGGGAGGCCAGTGTGGGTGGGTTGCTTAAACTTAGGAGTTCAAGACCAGCCTGAGCAAGAGTAAGACCCCCATCTCTACTAAAAATAGAAAAACTAGACAGCATTGTGGTGTGCACCTTTAGTCTCAGGCACTTGGGAGGCTGAGGGAGAAGGATTGCTTGAGCCCAAGAGATTGAGATTGCTGTGAGCTCTGACGCCAAAGCCCCTCTACCCAGAGTGACAGAGTGAGTAGGACTCTGTCTCTCACTCTCTCTATATATGTATATATAAATAAAAATAATAGAGAAGGGAAACAGTATCTTACTCATCTATCTTCTAGAGACTCAACAAAGTTAGCAGACACTGAATACCACTTTTGCATAGTCTATATGAAGTGCTGAAATGACTAAGAAAATTCCTAAACAAGCTTCCAGCTGTGGCTATGACTTTTATGGATTCCTTCCTGGCTTACCAGACCTAGTATGTATGAATGAGTCTGTGTGCATGGTGTGTTCAGTGAGTGACTTTTGGATGAATGACACTTGACATAGTCACAAAAATTGGTACTAAAATAGGATAAGAGAGATGAAGTATCTCTCAGTTTAATTTTTATGTAGTAGAGAATAAACTTCTGAGATTACAGGGCAAAAATATGCTTAGCATTCTGTAGTCCCTTGCTCAGTATTTCTGGTCCGTAGCAGGATAGTTATGGAAAAATGGGAACAACCAGAGAACAGTCATTTCAACAGCAAGATCCATGAGCAACACATATCATTTTCACTGATCTTACTGGTCAGAACATAGTGGCACAGCTGCACCAAGGTGCAAGGAAGGCTAGGAAAACATCTTTACCAGGTGACCAGGGCCAATCTGAATATCTAGAATAGTGAAGTACAACTAGTAGTCTAACACAACCAGGTATTTTAAAACTTTCTATTATGATGAACTTCAGTGTATCCTTACAAATCTCCAACCATTGCCAACATCTGCCAATCCCGTTTTATCCTTTTCCTACTCCCTAAATTTTCCTGTTTTTTAAAAATTGATATAAAATATATATACAAAACATAAAATTTGGATGATTTCTAGTATGCCAGTCTAGCAATAGATGCTTCAAAATGCATTTCTGTGCGGGGTGCAGTGGTCCATGCCTATAATCTTAGCACTCTCAGAGGCTGAGGTAGGAAGATTGCTTGAGTTCAGGACTTCAAGACTAGCCTGAGCAAGAGCAAGACTCCATTTCTACAATCAAAAAAAAAAAAAAATTAGAAGAATTAGCCAGGCACAGTCATGTGCACCCGTAGTCCCAGCTACTTGGGAGGCTGACAAAGGAGGATTGGGTGAGTCCAGGACCTCGAAGCTGCAGTGAGCTGTGATAACGCCATTGCACTGAAGCCTGGGCAAAAGAGTGAGACTCTGTCTCAAAAAACAATAAAAACTCTGATGATGACTTTTTTTTTTACATCATTATCTGCCATTTTCACACAAACTTAATAACTCATTAATATCATCTAATTTCCAGTCCATATTAAAATTTACCCAAGTGTCTAATAAAAGTCCTTAACAATGGCATGTATCACAAGTGGCTTTGGTTTGGTTTTATTTTATTTTATTTTATTTTAGACAGAGTCTCAATCTGTCACCCTGGGTAGAATGCTGTGGCATCATCATAGCTCACAGCAACATCAAATTCTTGAACTAAAGTGATCCACAGGTATCAGCCACTGCGCCAGCCCACAAGTGACTTTTGAATGAATGAACACTTGATAATAGTCATTTTACAGTTATTCATTCAAATCAGGGTCCAGACAAAGTCCACACATTGCATTTGGTTATTATGCTTATAAGTCTCTCCTGATCTATAACATGTCCTTACCTCCCCTTTTAAAAATATCATCAGCACATTAGAGAGACCAGGCCATTTTTCCAGAACAATATTCAACAATAAGTTTTTAACTTTGGCTCAATTAGGTCCTCTCAGGAAACATTCTTTAGAATAGATGTCTAGAATTTATCTGGCCAAAAGGCACAAACATCTCTTTGGCTCTGGCATCCCACGTTCACGGGCAGAAGTGTTTATCAAGTGTACAGCCACCAGTAGGGTATTATCATACTATGTTCCTCACAGCGTGGTGAACACCAGATGGCTGGCATCTGAAATTGTGTGCTAATTTGACAGGTGTAAAATCATACTTCAATTTCCAATTTGTTAATTTGAAATGTGTGAAGTAGTACTTTTAATTTACATTTCCTTATTTGTCATTTTTACTTTTCTATATATTTACAATTCACATTTTCTCTTATGGGACTTGACTATTAGGCAAAGCCTCTCATTAGGCAAAGCATACCCCACTAAACCCCTGGGTGATTGTACGTGGTATAACAACTTTCTGTTATAATCATGACTCTCTCTCTCTTTTAAACTTTTAAATTGAGCACAAAGTACAGAAAGTTCCAAGGTACTCTCCTCACCCACTCACAGTTTTCTGTATTAACATCTTCTTAACAGAGATACATGTGGTACAATTAATGAACGAATATTAATATGCTATTATTAATTAAAGTCCATTGTTTACATTAGAATTTACTGTTGTGTTTTATAGTTCTACGACTTGTGACAAAGGCACAATGACAGGTATCTGCCATTACAATCTCCTACAATATGTATAGTTTCCCTGCTCTAAAAATCCTCTATGCTGGCTGACTCACTCTTCCCCAGGAAATTCTGGCAGCCATTTATCTTTCTATAGTCTATACTTTTACCTTTTCCAGAATGTCATACCGTTGAAATTACACATTTTGTAGCTTTTTCGGACTGGCTTTTTAAACTTAGCAATATGCATTTAAGTTTTCTCCACGTATTTTCATGGACTGATAGCTCATTTCTTTTTATCATTAAGTAATATTTCATTGCATGGGTGTTTACCTATTTCCCTATTAAAATACATTGATTGCTTTCGAATGTGGCAATTATGAATAAAGGTGCTACAACCACTGAAGTATAAATTTGTGTGTGGGGATAAGTTTTCAATTCACGTGGGTAAATGCCAGGGGCCTGACTGCTGGATCTTATGCTGAGAGCCTGTGATGACACTTCCTGAAGTTTGCAAGGTTGAACTCTTGGTGCTGACGGGGCATCAGAAGGGTGGCCCTGGAGCCTTCCCTGGAGCTTGTGGGGCAGGATCCCTGCAGGGATTTTCTCATTGATGTGGGTATTTCTTTCAAAGCTTTAGACTCTTGAGTCTGGTTCTCTACCTCTCCCTGAAATTCAACGATCAATCAATCAGTTTATTTATTTATTGGCGTTTATAGCTTTTATAAAAACAGAATAAACAACAACAACAACAAAAATCCCTAGCATTATAAGTCCTCTACAGTTATCCTTTTCTTTCTTTTCTGCTTAATTGTCCAAAGTTCATTTCTCTTGCTCAGAACTAAAAATCTTGACTGATCAATTTACTTAAGACTCAGGGTTCACTGGACCCCAAAAAGGAGAGAAAGATGAGCCTTCCAGCACTTGTATTTATAGGACTTTTACTACAAAACTTGTTTGCAGAATCCAAAATAAAGCAAAAGACCATCTGAGACTGGATGCCACCCTGTTTCTACTGATGTGTGGACTCCTGAGACAAAGCATCAGAGGAACATAACCAGATCACAAAGGATGCTGCATTTGCAAGATTTTCAGGGTAAGAATCTCTTAGCACCAGCCTTTCTCAGAGGCAATCAAAATGTACATTGAGTTAGAGTGAAAAAGTAGTTTTTAGGGGCAGAGGTCAGGGTTAGAATTTAGACCTTGTCACCTATTGGCTATGTGAAGTCTTGGACAAGACACATTTCTCAGCCTCCTTTTCTTCGTCTTTAAAATGGGATGGTAATAATCTACCTTCAGGATTATCACAAGGATTGAAGATAAAAGTGGTCATTAAGGATCTAACAAACTTCTGGCTTATAATAGTTACTTAATAACTGGTTATTATTATTAGGTGTCCTATTGGGAAAATAATGAATAACCCCATTTCCCAAGATGAGCAAGAAGAGACTGGATCAGACACCACTAGCCTCCTCCCCATTACTCACTCTCCTTTTCTTCTTTACTAACAGGGAATTTTCTTTTCCTAGAGGGCAGCAATAATTCCTAACTACAGAATTGTGCTCCCTAACTTCTGTGCAGCCCAGGGCTGGTCACGCCCCACATTGTTGGCCAGTGGGACTTCTGTGAAAGTCTACCAGGCTTCTCATTTATTTTATTTTCTTCATATGGCTTCTTCTACCTTCCTGGATGTTAGACTGGGGCACAGGGGCCATCTTTTGATCAGAAGAGAACATGAGGGGGAAAGCAGAATAGAAGACAGAAGATAAAAGAAATCTGTGACCACTGATGATATGACAATGCCACTTCCCCCAGGACCACCTACTGCAGTCGCTTATGGGAAAAAATGAAACCCTGTGTGGTGAAGCCACTGTAGTCAGCGACCGTTACCCCTGACTCAGGTAGAGACCACCTCTACCTGACCTATGGACCCAGGGATGAACTTGCTTTTAATAATGACTTTAATAATACAAATGGTAGAATGTTCAGGGGAGGCAGAGGAAAGCCTAGATTTTTATCCCCTTTATTACAGAGAGTAAAAGTGAAAATTACTATTTGTTGATAGATTTGGAAAAGCAGAATATTTCCCCATAGCATCTGTGTGATGGGGTGTCCTTCTCTGGTTTGAGGTGTAAAGCCCTTCTCTCGTTGATCCTTAGAGCACCATACCAGCCCCCATTCCACTTGCTGCGTACAGGAGGATCTGCAGGGATTTTACCCTCTTCCCAATTTGTGTACAAAACTCCTTGAGTGTTTAAAACATGAGAAGTCCGATTCGTTCAGTCCTGTGTGACGCATTACCTTGATGATGCTGAAAGATGCCAGCTTACTGAAGCCAGGCATTCACCTGCGTCCAGTGTGACAATCAGGCAAAATCTCCTGGAAAAGCCAAAGGCCCTAGACAGTGTCTCCCTTTGGCAGGAGTAATTCTTCTAATGGTGATGCTGACCTGTTTGCCAGGGCTGTGGTCAGTGAAGGAGGTTAATGTTGTTTGGGATAAAGCTCCTATAATTCATTCATTCGCTGGCCACTAGGGCCTTTGGTAAGCCCAGCAGGGTGGAGGTGGGCTTCTTCTGGTGTCAGCCACCTCAAGTGTGTGCTGTAACGAGGGCCCCTCCGTCTGTACCTCCTCCTGCCCATCATCACCATCTTCATCATCATCACCAGCATCATAATTATCACTGTCATTACCATGGTTATCATCATCACCATCATTATCATCATTAAATGACCTTTCTTTGTCCAGTTATAGCATTAGTAAAATAAGAAATATCACATGCCCCTATGAACCTTAGCAGTATATCAGCAAAACAAAATTAGGCCATATATTTGCCAATGCTTCACATCCTTGGAGAGCAAACTGAAACTAAAATTAGAAAGTAAACCGATGAGCTGAGATGTGCCATTTTAAATAAGTAGCGACTTATGCATATTACAAAATTATTACAGTTGCCTTAAAACACAAACAAAGGTTATTATTTACCTTTAGAAGGTAGAAAGTATAGGTGGTTCAAGGCAATGCCGCTTAAAATGCAACCTGAAGGCAGCTATGGGTCCTTGCAGAGGCAAGGTAAATTCAACAACTGAGAACAAGCATTTAGTCCCTTCTAGGGATGTTAGTGGTGTCATTTTGTTTACACTCAATCAAATGATAAATATTTGGGACTTGCATCTTTAATCTCATTTTTTCAGGTAATTTTTTTTCTCTTTTGAGACAGTCTCAAGCTGTCGCCCTGGGTAGAGTGCCATTGGTGTTACAGCTCACAGCCACCTCAAACTCTTGGGCATAAGCAATTCTCTTGGCACAGCCTCCCAAGTAGCTGGGACTACAGGTGCCCACCACAACCCTGCTATTTTTTTTTTTGGTATAGACAGAGTCTCACTTTATCGCCCTCAGTAGAGTGCAGTGGCGTCACACAGCTCACAGCAACCTCCAACTCCTGAGCTTAGGCGATTCTCTGGCCTCAGCCTCCCGAGTAGCTGCCGGCTACTTTTTTTGTTGCAGTTGACATTGTTTTAGCTAGGTGGGGCTGGGCTCGAACCCGCCAACTCCGGCACCCTACCCACTTAGCTACGGGTACTGCCTTTCTCAGGTAATTTTTATTGTGCTTTGTAAAAGCATTGGTCTGTAACAGATCCTGAAATTTTTTTTTTTAAAGCCTTTCATCTCATAGTTTGAGATAGTTTCTCCTCATGTGTTTGATTTTATGAAATTCTGTGCCCAGATGGGCAAGGCCCAAGTCCACAGTCACAGCCAAGCACCATCTCTGATGGAGACTCCCCTATAAGCATCATCTGAGATCCACCCACAATCTCCAGGGAGTGAGCTGATACTTCCTAGCAAATGATTTTACACAGAATGGCACCAAAATGACTTGAAAGCTAACTTTCCCCACCTCTCATATCTCCAGGGCCAAAAATACAATTTATCTATAAGGATCAGATTAAAACTACACTCTGCCTCTAGTTTTTCCTTGTGGCCACCACAGACCTGCCAATCTTTTACCCAGAAGGGCTGATGACATCATACTGGGGTCTCACACTATCAGCACTAATGGGCCCCTCTATGCTCGTTGTTCCAACCTTTCCTGCCAAAGCACAGCAGTTAGGTCAGAGGCGACTGCCCTGTAGGAATGCCACTGCAGGAATAGAAAATTCAAGGCCATGAGAGACATTTCCAGGGTTATGGCTGTGGCACAAAAATGTTTGCAAATGATGAATATGGGGTGGAAGAGGGGTTTGAGTTCTAAACTTTACAACTGTTCAGACAGAAAGGAAGCAAGATGCTAATCTAGTAATACGAGCATTTGTGCTTGGTTATTTCTTAGGCATTTTTATAGACGGTACCTCATCTCAGCTCTCACAGAGGGGCTATTGTCATGATTTCCTTTCACAGGTGACGAAATGGAGGCTTGGGAAATCTAAGACTGGTCTGAGGTCCTAAAAGAACTGACCCGTGGGTCAGGGTAGCAAGGAAGCTCTCCTATCCAGTAGTTTCCCTCAGGCCAGACTTTTGATGCCCACTCTGCCTTTGGGTATCTGGGAGCCTGCACAGTGCAGCTGGGGATCCCACGCCCCAGGTCACAAGCTCTTGGTGGCGGTGGGGGGGGTCACCTCTGGGGACACAGAAGTAAGATTCCAGTGGCCCCAGGTTCCTATTCCAACTCTGCTCACACCATCTTCATCTGGTTTTTCCTTCCAGCCTCAGACTTCTAGTAGGCAGGACTCAGCCACCCACCACAAAACTCTTTACATTTGTAGTCCAGTGCCTGGGAAAGTTCTAAGCAATGGTACCTACATTCTATGATGTGATAGATACACTGTTTTCTTCTAGCTCCTGGGAGAGCTCCTTTAGAGACCAAATTTGATCTCTTTAGTTACAACTGAGCCTTGTTGTAGCAAAAGAGATCAAATGCAGGTGTGTTTAAGGAACAAGCTCCCCATATCCAGCTTGACCCCTGACAACGAGGACTTAGGCCAATGCCATGCAGGCTGCTAAGCCACATCCCTCCTCATTCATAATTCATGTAGCCAAGTGTTCAGACATGTTTTCTTGCTCCATGGCACCTGTGATCAGTGGCTTAGCTTGAGCACGACAAGAGCTGATGTGTGGTTCTTCTGGGAAGTCTCACGAGGCAGGGGCAGGCCATTGCTGCCTTTTCCATTCTGCAGCAAGAAGCATGGATGTGTTGTCTGTACAGTCACCATTTGGACCATGAGGACAACAGTCTAGGGCTGAAGTTGCCAGAGGGCAGGAGTAGGGAAAAGGGCAAGAAAGTTGCTGTACAGAGCCCAAACTGCTTCTCTCTGGAGAAGGAAAAATAAAGCTTTCATTGTGTTTAACCATTGCTTTTTGGGGGTTTTCTGTAACATGCAGCTGAAATTAATCCTAAATGTTACATCAATTAGTGGAAAGAAAAATGTCACCCCATCTTCACACCTTGAGTTTTTTATGACACAACCACCCATTCAAAATAAGGCTCATGCCACCACGTTGAAACATGATTAGTGAGCTAGTTACAAGCTTTGGAAACCTAAGTTCAGGACTTGTCTTCCTATAACCCTATGCCTCCCCCATCTCTTTAATGTGGCCAGATAGTTGGATGTGTTTTCTCCCCATATTTTCTCTTCTCCATGCAAGCAGGGATCAGGCTTACTGAAGGTTTGCAAAGGGCCTCCTAGCACCTGTATTTAAGAGGTTAAACATGTAGAGACAGCAGGATGAGTGGGAGGAAAACCCACACTAGGTTGGCAGTGGTGAGGGAGAGACCAGTTCAGGAGCCCTGCAGGGTGCCAGTGGAAATGGCCTCACAGTGCGTCAGGGACCTGAGAGTCCAAAACTTGGTAGAGAATCCTGAGCCCCATGACTGGCACACAGCATGGCAACACTGGGGATGTGGGGGCCGTCCTTGCCCAGTGTAGAAAGATACACCAATGACCTCTGGGCATTCTCAGCACCACGGGCCTGAGCACCCCTGGGCAGGGACAGGGAAAGGGTATCTAAAGGGCAATTCAAACTTAACCTGCTCAAATTCCAACTCCTGATCTTCCTCCCAAGCTGCTTCTCCTCCATTCCACCACCTCTATGTTTTCAGGTGCTCAGGTCCCAACTTTGGAGCCTTTCTCCTCCCTTTCTGATACACCCTGCATCCAATCCGTTCACAAGTCCAGAAGGTCTACTTCCAACATACATGCAGAATTCAGTCACTGCTCCCCACTTCTGTTGCTCCCTCCTGGGACTATCCCACTGTTGTCTCTTTCTGCATCAGCAAAATGGGCTTCCAGCTGGGTCTATGCCCTGCCCTTGCTCCCAGGAGTTTGTTCTCATCATGGCAGCCAGGGTTAGCTTGCTAAAATGTAAGCCAACATGTGCTCAAGATCTGCCCATGGATCCCAGTTCCTTCTGGGTAAGGGTCAAAATCCTCACCACATCCTGCAAGGCCCTACTTGACCGACCTATAGACCATTCTCCTCCCTCTCTCCCCTCTCACCAGGCATTTGCCAAACCAGGCTCTTTGTTGTCCCTGAACACCACAGCCGTGGTCCCACCTCAGTGCCTTTGCAATGGCTGCTCCCTTAGCTTAGAAAACTCTTCCCCCAGGGCGGTGCCTGTGGCTCAAAGGAGTAGGGTGCCGGCCCCATATGCCTGAAGTGGTGGGTTCAAACCCAGCCCTGGCCAAAAACTGAAAAAAAAAAGAAAGAAAGAAAGAAAAAGAAAACTCTTCCCCCAGACACTCAAAGGATTTGTCTCTGTAGCTCTTTCAGATCTTTAGTCAAATGTCTCCCCGTTAAGAGGCCTTTCCTGACTACACTTTTAACACTGTAGCTCCTCCCCACATTCCCCCCATCTGATCTTCCTTCCCTGCTCTTTCTTTAAGCACTTACACACTCTGTATTTCATTTTGTTTATGTCTGCCTCTCCCCGTTAGAATGTAAGTTCTAGGAGGATAAGGATATTGTTTTGGTTCCTATTATATCCTCAGCAACCAGAACAGTGCCTGACACCAAGCAGGTGTGCAGTAAAAATTTGCTGCCCACCTTTTATTTGCTCTGCCTCCATCCTTGTCCCAGATTGCACCCCCTGCGCTCCCAAATGATGCACTCTCATATCACATAAGCTTTAACTTAGGCTTTTTTCTGAAGGGCCCAGGCTACTGTAGGGTGTAGTAACTTATCTACTATATGTTACTGTAGTAACTTACTGTGAGTTACACAGCTAGTAAAAGGCAGATCTAGGACTCAGACCCAGGCAGTCTAACCCCAGAGCTGTTATAGCTACTGCTGTTAGTACTATTCTTGAACCTTCCCATGCAAAACTTTCCACGCAAGACAAATTAATGCAGTTAAAAAAAGGGTACATTTACCACAATCCCTACATCTATGAAGCCAATCGGCTTCATTTCAACCCTGGGAAAATTATTATTTATTGAGACTATTGGAAAGATAGTGTAACTTCTGGCTGGCAAAAGCATGAACACACATGGAAATAAATATTATCAATAAAATGGTCAGTTCAAGAAGTTTATATTCAAAAATTTCCTTAAGAATACATATAATTTTACAAGATCATTCATCATAGCACCAAGCCTAATATTCCTTTATAGAAAACAGTCAAATAAGAAATACTCCAGTTAATTTCCCACAGATATAAATTATGCAAAGCCATTTATATCTTCATTTTTAATAATCAATAAATAAGAGTGAACATTCATACAATTTTTTTACAAAGATCCCTTTTGTACAAAGCTACAGCTATGTATATACTAAATAGACAAAATAATCCTTGTACTACAAAATAACATTTCACTTTTTCTCCTCAATAGTTCTTTTAGAGCTCTCAATAAAAATTTTCAATCAATTAAGTCCTGCCATGACATTAAGAAAACATTAAATCTGCTAAATACATCATGGATTCCCCCCAAATCAAACACCTTTTACCATCTAATACAGTGGTTCTCAACCTTCCTAATGCCGTGAGCCTTTAATATAGTTCCTGTGGGTTGCAACCCACATGTTGAGAACCGCTGATCTAAAACATATGCTCAGAACAAACTCCTGTCCCCTGGCTTAGTAATTTGACTCAAGGATGTACAGCAGAGGACAACCACCTTTTCTTTGTTACTGCTTATCTTTGGCCAATAGTATCTGCACCAAGGAGAATGACACAGGTAGCATCTTAGGGTTCAATTTCAAGGGCAAAGGGCTGGTGTCCTCTTCCGCACACTCCCTTCCCCCTGGGTCCCACTCCCACCCCAGGGACATTCTACACAAACATGTCAGTCTTGAACTTAAGGGATCCTTATTGGAATGCAAACAGCTCTAACTCTGAGTAGAATTTTGCTTCCTATATATTCTGAGTTCCTTCTAGGGGAAGGGGGAAAAGATGGGAGAGATAGGAAGGCCCAGCTGTTTACAGCTATTTATTCCTGCAGCTGAACTTTTGAATTTACAAGAAATTCCCTGGGGAAGTTGCCTCAGATGCTGACTTAATTTAAAAAGATAAACATAGTTCTGGGAGCTCTAGGAGGCAGATCTCCCAGGTTCTACTCCCAAATCTCATCCCAAACCTTTAGCAGTCTATTGGACCAAACTCTTCCCAGAGGCACCTTTCTCAGCTGCTAAAGCAAGGAAGCAATGCTATAAGCTTTGGAATTTACTTATCTACAGAGGTATATTTATTTGAGGCAAACAGGCCACTTAATGAGATTTAAAAAACTAACTTGGGTAACCTTTGGATTTTTAAACCTAGGAAGGACTTTAAAGGGGGTTTTCCAACTTCCAACCCAGAGAGGTAAAGTGACTATTCAACATGTCTGTGGGTGAGCCAGAACTAGAATGTGGCTTCCTGATACTCAGACCAGCATTGGCTGACCTTGGACAATGTCAACTCTCTAGATTATAGGCACGCCCAGAGTTTCCTTTAAAGAAACGTCTCAATCCCTGAATGACATTTAGGAATATAGGCATTTTTTTTTTTTTTTTTTTTTTTTTTGGTGGTGGTATCTTTTCCTACAGCACGGTCTTGCAGAGAACATGTCTCTTTGACTTTTGGTGAGGCTAAAAGAAGTGGTAGCCATTGTCAACTGAATGTACCTAGCCAATGTATTTTTTGTGTGTGTGACTGTAAAAATCACAACTTTTAAACTTAAAACAAAGGAAAAACAATCATTCCTATTTCAGAAATCAAGCCATCATGACTTAATCCAAGTAATTTCCGACCCCCCCCCCACGCCCCAGTTTACTTCCGGTGTTCTCAGGCCGGCTCGTCTTCGCTTTCTGAAGGAGATAGCCCACTTTCCTTCTCTGCAAGTCTGTGTTGGAGGTGAAGAGACAAACAGCTGGGGACAGGATGTATAGTTAACTAAAGTCACTAAAGAACTGCCCTTGATTTAGACACTTAGATTTTACTGCTAAAGGCCCTTTAGAGGCAGTCATCTGGTTGTAAATTTGGAACCATAGCCTCAGACCTGAATTTGGGATTTCCTCAGTCATTTCTATGTAAGGAGAGAATTAAGCAGTTTTAACATGGAGTTAAGAGTCAAAGTGTGCAGAAACTCAGCAAGATGGGAGAAGAATGCAAGGTAGGGGACTGCAAGTGACTGACTGACTTCGTCACCTTCCCAACTTGCCAACTAGGCGAAGGCACTAAGAAATCAGAACCATGCTGTATAACATTATTCTTCAAGCAGTGAAGTTTAGAGTGCATATCAGTGCTTGAAAATAAGTCCTATGTTCTCCGTTCTGCCACTTCTAAGTCCCTATGCTATGACTTTGTTCTTTTTTTTCTGTGTGTGCTTTAGTTTCCTCTCTGAAATAAATACCTCCCACGATTGTTGTAAAGGTCAAATGAGCTAATGAGTATACAATGGCTTCAACTTCCTCTTGGAAAAGGCATGAGTTAGATTTGAGACAGGGCAGCTGGGAAGAAGGTGGTGGACTGGAGAAAGGTTAGAAGCAGTGATGACAAACTGGATGTTAGGAAAGGAAGTATTGTCAGTGCCTGGAGGAGGGAAAATGAGAACCAGAGGCTACTGGGCACTCTACATCCTCACAACAGGCTTGCAAGGAAGATATTGTTCGGTCAGCAAATAATGGCTGAGTGTCTATTCTGCACAGAAGCTCAGAGGAGTTAATCTGCCAAGATCATCCAGATATCTGGTGGCAGAGCTGGGACTCAAACCTTGACCTGGCTGCCTCTTTTCCTGCCCCCACAATACCTCTCAGAGAAGAAGGAAATGAGTGATTTAAACAACAACAGAGTTCATTGAAAGAGACTCCTGCTAGATGAAGCTACACTTGACATCTGAGTGTCAGGCATTTAAACAAGTTAGCAGTGGGATCAGGGATGTAGACAGTTAAGACAGAGGCACATGCATATTTAAAAACTTCATCAAACCGCACAAAATACTGATTACCTTTTTCTCATAGGCAAGAATGCTTTCTGGCATGTTGCTGCTGCAGCTCTGGAGGGGAGGAACTTCTTGTCTGATGTGTTTTCATTAAGGTTCTCAGGGTAAAGTTCTAAACACAAATAGGTCAATTTTCCTAGTAGTGCAGGGTTTGGAGATTCCAGAAGAGTCAGCTCAGGAACTCTGATAACTTCTGCTCCTTATCGGAGAATCGGGAGCTTGGAGCGGCCAGGCCCTTGCCCCATATCTGATCAAGCTCATCTCAAGCCCTGTCTCACAATGGTGGAGAAATGACAAGGCCTGACGGTCACTCTGGGGTTCTTAAACATCAGAGCGAGAAGGGACGACGCTCAAATGGATACTGAAGCACAAGATGGAAGGAAAGGGAAGACTGAGTGTGCAACTCGCGCCTCGGGCTTGCTTGCTGAACTCCTGCCTGCCTGTCGTTCCTTAAGGAAATGCCTGATGAGAGAGGTAGAGGCAAGAGGATCTGTCGAGCTCCAAGTCCATCAAAGGGACTCCTGTGACTCATCTCTGTCTCACGTTGTAACTGTTAAGGGAAAATCTCTGCAGCAATTTTTAGCAAATAAGCATAACAACACCCATGCCAGTGCTCGGCCTTCTTCCACTGAACCCAGGCCCTGGCCCTTGTCATTAGAGCAGCCCCCTCACCAGCTGGATGGGCCAGAAGAAAAATGTGCTACTCAGTGGCAGCTCCAGATGGCAGCTGCAGGCCCAAGACATTAAATCTTCCCCAAACGCAGTGTCAGCAGAGATTATGTAATGTCAGGGAAGGAGAAATAACACATCTGGGCCTTGCAAGCTTTTTGTGCTTTTGTTTCCTGGCAAGCCCATCCCAGAGAAGACCCTGAGAAGCCACATTGACTGGAAAATCCAACACAGCCCATTTCTGTGACTTCAGGGTACAAAGCTCTCAAGAGGAGTGCGGGTGGGCAAGTAGCAGAGAAGATGTCTCTGAGTTGAAAGGAGAGAGAGGCTATGTCTCAAAACCCTAGTGGACCTTCTGGAGCCTTCCGGAGGGTTAAGAAAAACTGAGCTCATGTCAAAGAGTTCGTGCCTGTGACTGCACTCCAATGGGGCGACCACAGAGAGAGCGCAGCTTCTTACCAAAGAAATCACGATTAATTCTGGCATTCAAGTGAGATGAAGCTCTACTTATGAACTCCAACTTTTCTTGGAGAGATTAGCTCCATGATAGATAGTCTGAGTTCAGGATGAGGAAGAGGCCTGGAGGTTAACTTGAGGGGCAGAGGCTGTAGTTGCCTCAGAAACTTAATTGGGGTGAAGATGCCCATCCTGAGGTCACTAGTAATGTGACTAGTTGCTTCTCCTTTCTAATCTTCAGACCCTTCCACCATCCCTAACGCTGTCTATGACTCATGGAGATGGACTGTACAGGCAGCCCCCAACACCTCACAAAGAGGGGGCAAACACTGCAGGGGGAAGAGGGCTGGGGGAGTATGCTAACTCCAGAAACAGCGAAGCACATGGCCTCGTGGTTGGCCCTGAGACAGCGAGAGTACACTTCTCAGTAACAAGCCCTGGTGGGAGCCATCTCTCCACAAAAGTCAGTTCTAACCAGGCAGCTCCCCACAACCCTGTAACCACCAACCATGGCAAGACATGCCCTTCTATGAGGAATGTTGGCCAAATTCCAAAAACCAACCAAGAGAGAACCCACCCTTGTAGTTTGTTGGCAAACACCACTGTTGACTACTTGTTTCCCAAATGAAGTGGGGTGGCAAAGAAAACCTAGAAAGCACACAACCCCATAGGCTGGATATTGTGGAGAGGTAGGAGATCTAAGACTGTTTACTGGGAATAGTGAGAAAACATAACTATTTAATCATGGCACTCAAGTAGAGCTTAGGCATGCCCTTTCACCCTCTCCTGTATTTGGCACTTCACACGAAGGCACAAGATAGACCATAGCCCAACTGGATGGCTGTCAGTATAGCGCCAGCCAGATGTAGGGCAAGTTCACAAACAAGTCAACAGAGCAGCGGGCCACCTAAGTAACTGGTGATAAAACTCAAAAGGGACTTAGGGAGCAATATGGTATACTGAACATATGGGCTCATGTTTTCCCTCATGGAACCCCATGAAAATCAGAGCAAAGGAATGAAAGTTATACAACTATGAAGACAAAGAGATGTGATGTGTTGAAAATATCTCTAAAGTGTTGGAAATATCTCTAAAGAAACAAAACAAGCCCCAGAGAAAACATCTGCCAGTATTGATATGTAGGGTTCTCCAATAATGAGTCCAGGTGCCCACCTGGTGACCCTAGAGAAAAGCCTAGTAGTTGACACACATCACCTTTTTGTTTGCATCACTCTTCCATGTGAGAAGATCCACAGAATCCCCAGATATTTGAGGAAAACTTATTACCTGAAAGACAAGAGAGACTATCAACCAAGGGAACTTAGCAAAAACAGAGATGTTAGAAGGAGTGGGAAAGAACTTTCCCTCAAAACACTATCAACATCCACAAAGAGATAAGCTCATCATCCATGACTCAAGAACACTATAAACAAAAATAAGAGAACAGCAATGAAAAGTTTTGTTAATTTGGAAATTAAAAATTCAGTAAGACATTCATATTGGGAAAATGAAAGTGAATAATTCTTCCTGAAAGCAGATCAAAAACATAAACAGAAAAGATAAAAATACTTAGAGGATCGGTCTGGGAGGTCCAACATTGAAACAATAGGGTATCCAGAAAGAAAGAATGTGAATAATTACAAGAAAATTTAAGAAATTTCTCATGAGAGCCCAGGACAAGGTATTGCATAACATCAAGGACATAGGCTCAGCGCCTGTGGCTCAACGGTCTAAGGCGCCAGCCACGTACACCTGAGCTGGCGGGTTCAAATCCAGCCCGGGGCCCGCCAAACAACGACGGCTGCAACCTAAAAATGGCCGGGCGTTGTCGCGGGTGCCTGCAGTCCCAGCTACTTGGGAGGCAGAGGCAAGAGACTCGCTTGAGCCCAGGAATTGGAGGTTGCTGTGAGCTGTGATGCCATAGCACTCTATCCAGCGTGACAGCTTGAGGCTCTGTCTCAAAAAAAAAAAAAAAAATCAAGGACATAACGCCATCACGATAGTTCAGAACACTAGGAATAAAGGGATTTTAAATGTTTCCAGGGGCTGAGGGTGGGGAAGCAGAAACCCAAGTCACATATAAAGGCATGGGAATCAGAGTGGCATCAGAAATCTTAACAATCATGCTTGGGGGTGGGAGGGCAGTAGAGTAGGGTATTATTTTCCACCTGCAATTCTATGCCCAGCCACACTTAGGTAAGGGCAGAATAAAGATATTCTAAGTTATGCAAAAATCTTAAAACTTTCTCAGGAAGTTATTAAAGAATGTGTCACTCTAAACCAATGAGAAAGAACATATAACTATAGTATACTACTTGGCTCAGCTGTAAACAATCTTTGTATGCCCTAAGTATTGGCAACACTGAACACACATGTGCCAAATAATACGCTCTAACTACATCAAAAAAACAAAGCAGGATATAGGTAAGAGCAAAATTGCATCTACTCTAAAAGTAAGCCAATAGCTGTTTCTAAATCAATTAAAAAATAAAGTGCAAGCATGTTATAGAGAAATGCAAAGATAAATATCAGAAGAAACAGCTAAAGAGTTGGAAGTGGCTAATTCTAGGAGTCAAGACCTGGGCGATAGCTAGTTCTTGTTAAGTCTTATAGAATTTTTTAAATTAAAGACAATTACAAGCAATGGGGACGGTTTGTTCTGCAGACTTCATTATTCACCTTCTATATCCATCTTCTTTCATAAGCCGATATTTGAGTAAGATTTTTTTTTCCTTTTAAAAAAAAATCAGTTTACTGCCAACTTGAACCAAATGACTTTTAGGTATCTTGCCAGGAGATGATTTACAGAATATTATAAGTTGTAATAGGTGAGAAAAGAAGCCTGCAGAGATTTTTCTGAACAAGGTCTAGACCCGTAAAATGAACTGATTCACATTTGGTTCAGCTCTTCCCTGGCTCTTTAAGCATCTAATTTAGGAGAGGACTACATGGTGCCTAGGGTTATAAAATATCACAACATAATCTTTATTATCTGTACTTTTGAGCTTTCAATGATGCCAGGGACCTCATTAATTGGCTCATTTTCCATGGGGTTCTTGGCCTTCCAGATGGAATCACTCCAAGCTCCCAGCAGCTTTCAGCTTGGAAGGCTGAAATTCTTTTGGGAAAGGGAGACAGACTAACATCGGAATATTTTAGAGGCCAGATTTTGGCTGTCATCGACTCAAATGTGCTATGTAAATTCTTTGGCCACGCTGGAATTCTATAAACTTGAAACCCACTGCTTGAAATGAGCAAGTCCTTGGCTTGCTAAGAAAAGAAACGTGATTCCTAGAGTAAGAACGATGTTGGTATATCAAGTGACAAGCTGTTACAGCTGTTGAAAGTACACTAGAAAGAACAGTGGATGAGCTCAAAGGTGAATAAAACTTCCTCGTGGGGGAAATACGAGAACAAAAGAAAGGTCAACAGTTGGCCTAAAAAAATTTGGTTTTGCCTGAATGATGACATTGTGTCTTTTTTTCAGGATATTTGCATACCCAGGGGAAGTTTCCTTCAAGGGGTGATGGCTCTGGACTGGGCATCAGGTAGCCTGTGTGCTCACTGCAAGTCTGTTCCCATTGGCTGTGTGACCTTTGTCAATCTGCTCTGCCTCTGGGTTCAGCTAGACAAGATGCTCCCTGAGGCCCTCTTCTGACTAACAGTTTACAATTTCAAAAGGGCTGCCTAATACATGCTTTCTGAAGGGGAAGAAAGAGGGAGAAGGAATTTAATTTAGAGTTTTCACAGACCTGAGTCTTGGCAGGAAGAAGAGCCCAGAGCTGACAGAGATGGAGAGTGGGAGAAATGCCTTTCTTTCTCTCACAAACCACCTGCTCTGGTCTCTTCCCAGGGTGCCTTCCAGAAAACCTTTCCAAGAAACCCATTATGACTAACCACGAAAGATGCCTGTGCCAAGACTAGAATTCTGGGGCAGGTGCGCACAAAAGCTTCCTTGGGCAGACACCTGCTGCACCAACCAGCAACACCATCAGTGGGTGTTTATTCCAGCCCGGTCACTCCTCCTCAGGGCTTTTTGCCCTTGAAGATACTTCCAGAGCAGTCACCGAAGCTGAGGGTGGCTGCAGCAAAGATGGGTGAGGGAGTCTCAGGGCTTGCCCTGAGTCAGCCAGAGCTCTGCTTTTACTGTGTTGGCTGGACTGGCCCCTCTCAGGCTTCATAGGATAAGAGGGTTCCATCAGTGGAAAAGGTTTGAAAATCACAGCTCTACCTCAATCCCAGCAATGCATAAGTGGATTAAAAGTGCACCCCACCACCACCACCAAAAAAAACTAGAGTTTTGAAAAAGACTGTGCTGTGGCTCACAACACTGTCTTCACCTTCTTCCCTGGACTCTGCCCTTCCCTGGATATGCTGGCCCAGAGCCAGCAGCTTCCTGCAGCTTGGATTTCTCCCAGTGAATGCAAGCAATTGGCAGGCTGCAACCAGTGCATGGACCCCAGCACCTTCACTATTTGATGGAACAGCTCCCTCTTGGAGGAAAACTTGGCAGTTTTCTTCCCAGAGTTGGCTCAGCCTGGGGCTCCCAACCCTCTTTCTCATAAGGCAGACCTTCATCTGAGAGGTAAGTAACTCAAGTTCATCCAGGACCTTAAAAACCTGCTTGTGGGATGAGCTTAGATCCAGGTTTTGGCTAAATGTCAGTAATCATGCTTCCAAACAGACCAAGCAAGGCACCAAGGCAAAACCCCACCTAAGGATCCAGCTGCACACCTGAGTTTTGAGTACACAGCTAAAGGGAAAAGCATGCTCAGGCTGCACAGAAGAAAAACGAAACTTGAGAAAAGCAAAACCACAACAACAAGGGGGAAGGTTATCTAAGTTTGCTCGGAGGTCCTTAGCAGAAGTGAGCGCCCCGCCCAGAACCAAAAATAAAACAATAAAAAGAACCCCACCCCTGGCAGCGTCCTGTCTTTTTATTATCCAGACACACACATCAGAGTCTGTTGACATCCAGCTGTGGGAAGAGCAGCAGGCAGTACACCAGGAGCCAGAGAAAGAGGATAAAATACATCATGTCTGGTTGCTGGACAAACTGTGTCAGTGAGTCGCTCCGTGGGCTGTGGCTCTCCAGCAAAGTGGCTTCTCCAGAGTTGTTGGACTTCCTACAGAATGAAGATGGAAAGACAGTCACGAGTGGGTCCCCAGGAGAGTGTACCCCACCCACTGCTACTGCACGCCCCCCCATTCTCCACCCTGTCCTCCTGGAAAACTGTGGGCTCCCTGGTTTGGTGTACAGGGATGCCCCACATTGTGTGTGCTGACCCGAGACAGACGGTCAGGCCATCTGGGTGGCCCATGGACCTTTCCTGCACACAACTCATCTCCTTGATACTACGTGGGAGGCGCTGTCAGTGCCATTTCTGCTGTGGGAATACTGAGGTTCATGGGGTGAAGTGACTCTGGGATAGGGCTGGTACCTGAACCAAGTCTCCTGGGACACTCTCCTTGACACTACAGTGCCCCAGAGAGTTCGCTGTGACAGAGTGAGATACTGAGAGCTCACTGCCATTTCTTAGGAATGGCGGGGCCTCCATATGTCATCTAAAGGGCAGCATGCTCCCTGATCACAGATAATTTCCAAATAGCAATCAGAAAGGAAAAAACAAAGACCCCCCCACCATTTTGTTTTTGGCTTTGGAATATTAATTTAAAATAATTACTAGATTTGATTTTCCTCATATTTATCTTTCTGCTTTTATTTGACAGGAGGTAGTGTTAAAACATTTCACCTTTGCCTGGGGGATAACAGGAAGTCAAGAAGGGAGGTAGGGGGGAGGGGGAGAGAGGAGCTCTGCTCCCAGCTGTAGGAGATGGACCTTGAGCCTCCTGGGGTCATTTCTGGGTATGGGATGGAGATTAGGAGAAATTGAACTATCTCTTGACAGAGGGAGTGAGGGGTGACCCTCGATGAAGCCTTTGTACCATCTAATAACTGATTCATAGGCAGAAATAATCACGGACAGAAGTTTTCCTTTTTAAGACTGTCTACCGAAAAAATTTACAGTACGTTTTTATTACAAAGGTAATAAGTGCTCAACACAGAAAACATGCCTGCATTTCTCAACTTGGCAGGTTCTATTTTCAACATCTCTATCTCATAGGAGCAAAAAATACTATTTTCTTATGAGCACATCCAGCATAGCTGAAAACTTGAACAAATATTTCCATTCTACGGCAGAGGAGGAAGCTCGTTTTGCTTCTTTTTTAGGAAGGGCAGAATTATAAGGACCACATTCCTGGGTTCTGGGCAGTATTGAGACAGAAGCTTCCAACCAATTCTGTTGAATTTAAGCCAATTCAAATCCATGGCCAAAAAAATATATATATATGAAAAAATTAAAAGAAATGAAGTGATTCTCTCAGAACTATAAGAGTTTGAGAGATTTTTCTAGTTTCTTCTATTCTAAATGGGCATTTTTATAGCAATTCAGCAGTGTTAGATTAGGCCAGCTAGTTCTCCAACAGTAAGAAATACTTTCATAGACATCCTGGCATGTTTGTATTCCCTCTTCATGTCTGCTCTGATGCCATAAAACTGTAAAATCAGCTCAGTGAGCTTCTGAGTATTGTACCTGCAGTGGCGACACAGAATGAACACAGTTGTCAGGTGCTACAGCATTGGAGGACACACACAGCACTGCAAGATCACCACCTATCTCATGCCACTGTGTCATTTAAATGCGGCTGCAGGTTTTTAGCCCAGCAGCCTCTGACCCACCTTTAAACTGATTTTCTGAGCTGTGCCCCATCCATCAATGTTAATTAATATCTACTTTTCCCTCCCACTCACTTTGAATTGACATTTATTTTCTCCAGGAACAGGTATTTTCTTGCTTTATCCCACATTATTACTATGGTCATCAACAAAGCACAGTTGGCGAGTAACCACCCCCAGCAGGTGCGGTGCACAATTGTAAAAACAATTTCTTTTTTTGTTCTTAAATCCCACAAAACTTGAAATGGAGTCAAGCAACCAACCTGGTTAACATTCGGTTTCTTCTGTCATCCAGATCTGCTGCGTTCCTCAATTGAACATAGCTAAAATGATCCTACAGTGAAATTTATAAACAAAAGCCCCGCAACCCAATTAGTAAAGATGAAATCTCTGAAATAGAAAATAAAACGATTTTAAACACACAAAGCCGAGCACGCCATGCTTTTCTCAATATTGTCAACATCTAGTCCCCAAATCAAGCTGCTAAACAACATGCATTTCCCTCCCCCCTCCCCCTGAACTTGTGAAGATCCCGCCACCTACACAAACCCTGAACGGGGGTGTGCTGTGGACCATCGGAGCCTCTGGTCCCAACAGGTGCCGGGCTAAGCACTTGGGCGTGTAACACAGACCCCCTACTTAGGTTGTGTGTGTCTCTACCTCTGAATGTGATCTTTCTGGGTGTGTGTGCAGGGAGCAAGTGGGGCGTCTTGGATGCATTTTTACAACAAAGAGGCCTTTGGGCTTTAAAATCATCACTTTATTTACATCCCTTATTGCCCAAACTGGACATCCAATTGGACTGTGCTTAATGACAAGTTTTCAATTTGTTAGTCTTCTATCCAAAAGTATAGTTGTTGCACGTCAGTAATTTCAAAGCTCTGGGCTGGGGAGGAGGAAGGATGGAAAGGAATTGATTAGCAGGGGCCGAATGGAAAAAGAAGAAATTCGCATACTAACCGATTCCAAAGACCTATTAGTATGTCGTCGAATGTAAATGCTGGAGTCACTGTGACTAGTCCTGAAAAACAAACACACATTTTGGATTGGTAACACCTAGAGCTCCTCACGGCTCAGGTGTGAGGTCACACCCATCGCCGAGTCTTCACGTGTGGATTTAGGCAAGTGATGACTGGAGACTCAGGGACAGAAATGAGAAATTTTATTCAATATACCCACTTTGGTTGGAGTGCACTTATAAATGGTAGGATGGACGCTGGAGACATACATGGGGCCCTCATCTACAAGAATAAACAAAGGCAGTGCTTTAAATGAAAAGCAAGTCACATAGTCTTATAAATCACACACTTTGGGGCAGGAAAGGACATCTTTTCCAAACATCCTGAGGTCCTGGGACATGCCAGAGGTCCTTTGCAAGTTGTCAGACCTGAGCTGGAATCTGGACCCCCTTTCTGGTACTCCTTCCTGGGTACAATGCCGCTGTTTCTTTAGCTCTTGGAAGTACCTCCTCTTTTACTTCCATACACGAAAAGGCTAATTTTCCAACAGTATCTTGAGGCTGATGTGGAATGTGCCTCTGTCCTCTGAAGTGAGACGGCTTGCTCAGGGCTATCATGCTGGCTCCTGGCTGATTAGCTGGCCATGCCAGCCTAGCACTTGCATCTTTGATCAGTTTTCCTCATCTGTATTATGGACTACTATTCCAACCCTGCCTACTCTGTGGAGCAGGGGGAATCTTAGTGTACTGGAGGGGAAAGGGTTTGGCTCTGTTTTGCTGCTCAATGGGAAAATAAGGTATTATTGGGTGTTGAAGCACACTGGCACATAGACAGTCGTCTGAGTTTTCTCAAGGCAAACCTCCCATGTGGCATTCTGGGGTCCAGGAAAAGTATGCTTGGCCCAAGAGTCTAATCCCAGGGAAGTTATCATTGGTAGCCTTGGTATTCCTGCCCACTGCTATACTAAGAAACCTCACCAAGCTCTTCCTTGGATCTGGGTACACTTCTAACTAATAGTTACAATGAGCCCCTACCACACGCCAGGGGCTATGCGAGACTTAGGGACACATCGATCCTTTTTCTCAGTCCAAAAACTGAGCTATTTTTTCCCGGCTGGTGTCGCCGCACAGAAATGGAGCAAAATATACCTAACAAGGACAGAAGAGACCCTGGTGCCTGGGACCCAGGGTGGTGTCCCATAAAAGCTGGCCCCACACTGCTGTCCCTAGAGATGCAGAGGCGTTCTTTCCCCCACGTATCTGCAATGTTTTCTAATAAAAAGCATCAGAAAGGAAGCTTCACTCCTCTCTTCCCCTCTTTTTGGCAGCATGCTTTCTTTAGGTGGTCGTTGTGTTATGCTGTGGTCAGTATGAAACTTGCAGTGGGTTTGAACTGAACTGAACTTCCTTCTTTTAGCAAACATTTATCAAGAGCCTCCTGTGCACCAGGAACTGGGCTAGGTGCTGAGGACCTCCTTTCTTCCCTCCAAAAGCGAACCACACGCAGAAGGAGCACATTCATCCACATGTTCATCCACCTAAGGAATTTTTGTCCAATGCTAACTGTGAGCCACAGGCCGTGCTAAGTGCTGGGCTGATGGTGAGCCCTGTATACACAGTTCCTGCTTTCAGCGGGCTAGCTCAGGGTCCAGCATGGATGGAAAAGTCAGAAGGTAAATGCATCCTTAACAGATGATTAGAGAAATTACTGTTTGGATAAGTGCTGTGAGGAAAGAGTAGAGGCTACGAGAACACACATACAAGAGAATCAAAGATAGCCAGAAGAAATCCAAGGTGGTTGCTTGGAGGAAGTAGTAGAGCTGAGACTCTAGACAGGAGTGAGCCAGGAGATAGCCATAGGGAAAGGCCTCAGATTTGAAGGAGCTTGGGGCACGGGGGAGGGATGTGGGGCATTCAAGGAACACAGTTAAGGCCACAGCACCTGGTGCAAGGTGGATGGAGCCTGGGGAGACGGAGGCCTCAGGCATCCTCAGAAAGGCTCTGGGACAACAGGCCTTTCTGCCTAGACCAATCAGAAGCCATACAGAGCAGCCAAACTGAATTGTGGCTGAAAAAACAGCCTGCTCTTGGGAAGACAAGGGCCCAGAGCTCAGTCCCATTGAGTAACCTCGGTCAGGTGCTGAGCTCTCTGCAGCTCAATTTCCTTGTGCGTACCAGGTGGTGGTAGCTCCTCCCACACTGGAGCAAGCAGGAGAAATGGCCTGGCACACAGGAGTGGCTCCGGGTGCTCCCTCTTGCACACACTGTATACACCTCAATGCCACTGCTTATATTCAGGCTGCTACTGTCATCTGGGCTAAAATGCCATGTCATCATTATGGCTGTGCCACAACTGTGCCTGGGGTAAGATGGGAAGGAGGAGCTGGGAACAGAACAGCTTCCTGCTCTGCACAGAGGTCAGAGGAGAGAGGAGGCTCTGCACTGTGCGGCCTGAAATCACGGCTGCTTCCCCGCCTCCCCCACCCCCATCTCATCTTCAGGGTGCAGGCTCTGCTTCCATCTCTTGATGCAGCACAAAGCCAAGATATTCATTTTCCCCCAGTGCTCCCTTTTCTTCCTCCCTCGACCGCTTATGCTGTACAAGTCTTTGCTGAGGTGCCCGCTAAGCACCAGCTCTTTGTCCAGGCTCTTTCTCACACCTGAATGCCCTCCCACTCCCTCTCCTCAAACCAGATGCCAGCTCAACCTCAGTTCAAATGACATCTCAGCCCCAGGCCACTGACTCTACCTGCCTCTGATCCAAACTGGTAGATCCCCACTTGTCTAGCCCCTGTCATGCCCGCTCCTCCCAGTCCTAGCAGAATAGATGGTACCATCTCCCCTCCCTGGAGGACGGAGCCCTGCCTGGATCACCTCTGAGGCTGACCTCATTCTCTTACTTCTGAAGCCCCCAGGTCTGGCAGACTCTATCACATAGTGTCTGCTCAAAGATGATTTGAGAATTGACCTGCTTTGGGAGATGCTCAGAGTTCTGGCAAAGGACTGATGACTCTTCCCAAGTCGTGGTAGAGTAGATGGCAGCCCTGGGCTGCTGGATATCCATGAGCAGCACCAGGAACAGGCACTCTGAGAGTCACAGGCAAAGCCGGAAACAGCCTTGCACCTTGCCCCTCCTCACCTCTGCCTCTGAAAGCAGAGGAGGGGGCAGATAGAAACCTGGGCATCTGACAGTCGCTTCCCTGGCTCCGTCTGTGTGGGCTTCTCCCTGCCCACACCCCAGATGCATGTCTCAATCACCTTCCCCTGCAGCCTGCATGGCTCGCCCTGCTTTGGGTAACGAGGGGCCATGAAAAGAATGTGCACGATGGAGTCAATTCCTCAGCTGGGAGGTCATGGGGACGTCATCCGTCCTGACCTTCCTTGTCTGCCATAACGAGGCACAATCCCAACCGGGAGTCTATGGGGTGACCCCGAGAACAAATGGGAAAATGTGCGCCCCGTGCCTAACACAGCAAGGGTTTGGTAAATGGTGACTATCGTGACAATAAGAGACAGTGGACGGGGAGAGATCAGGGTCTTCTGATGTTCAGCAGTTGCCTATTTTCCTTGAGACAAATCTGGCTCTTCTGGAGGCCTTGGGGTGACAGAGCAGATATGTGCTACAGGATTCCTGTAGATCAGTTACAACTCATTATTCTCTCTGCTCCCTCTCTACCCCGAGATAAATCAGCTGTTCTTGCTTCCTTGGAATTGAGTTTGTGGGAGAAGCCGTATGTGGATGAAAATGTCCAGCTTCCATGCGCCTGAGATTAAAGGTCTCAGTGCGTGTCCTCAAAGTCAGTCAGATGCTGCTAAATGATGAAGACCAGTCTTTGCCTAGCCTAACACAGTTGTCCCGGGGCCACAGGGCAGCTGCAGAGGCTCCACGTCTGCTCCTGTCACTCCAAAACCTATGTGTGGTTCAGCCATCAGCCTCTCACTGCTAGTTCCCACCCAAAAGCACGCAGAATGAGGACAGAAGCCAAGCCTCATGTCATTCCGATTCTGCCTCCTGTGAGCAGATCTGGTAACAGTGAGGTCGGGGTGGAGAAACCCAGGGATAGAGAATGAGGATTTTTGTATGAATCTGTATTCCCCTGCTGTCTAACCCCAGCCCCCATCATATCAGAAATTAAAAATGGAAGGCTGTTAGTAACTCCCTGGGGTGAAAACATACTCATAAATACCTGGAAGGGATTCTGTGCTCGCTAGAGTCGTCTTCTAGGTCATCTGAGGATCGAACAGTTCCGGGTGCTATAAATAATGAACTTTCTACGTGGTCCACATGTTTCCTTTTTTCCTTTTTTTTGCTGCTGATTGATTTTTCCACCACCTTTTCTTCTATGAGGTTTGCTATGTTTTCTGAGTTTGGGGATTCCTGGGGCTGCAAGATAGAATAACCAAGGCCAAGTCAATATTTCATGCTGTGAAGTAAAGCATGCAACACCACCTGGCAGTGCTCTGCTCACGCCCTGCTGGGACATCGCTTCCATTTTTGCCTCTTTCCTCTTCGCGTATCCCTTCCAGCATGGCCACATAGGAGGGCAGCACATCTCAACTCCTGCAGAATTCAAATGCTATGAATGATGGTGTAAAAACAATACCAGTCCTACAGTCAGTAAGATCTGGTTTCAAATTCTGGCTAAGCCAGCTATCTGATCTTAAGTGACAGCATCTCTTTGAGACTCAGTTTCCTTGTCTGTCAAATGGGTACAATAATTATTGACTTCATCCCACTCTACCAGAGTTTTCTTTAAAGGATGTTCCTTACAATGGGCAGTAGTTGAACCCTTCCCACAACCATGATCCATCTAAACCAGTGGTTCTCAACCTTCCTAATGCCATGAACTTTTAATACAGTCCAAAGGGGTCATGACTCACAGGTTGAGAATCGCTGATCTAAACAGAAGAAAGTATCCTGGAATCCAAGCGGGCCATGGAGTGCAAAGTTAGCCCATGATCTTGGAGAAATACACACTCAGGAAAATGTATAGTTTGCAGGGTGACATCTTCACTGTGCCTTGGCCAGAGGTAGACTGCAGTACAGCATCTCTAGCATTTATTTTAGGAGGATTCTTTGGCTTCTGGAACAGGCACCCTGAAACCTATCAACAAGGCTTCTGAGTGATCCAGACGGTGGGAGTCACTGAATCCACCTCTCAGTAATTCCTTTGGGGAAGAACCTATTCAGCAGGTGTCGAGTAAGGGGACTAGAGTGGCCAGGCCAGTGTGCCCCAGGAGGACAAAGTCCTGTGCAGGGATGAAAACCACTTTCAGCAATTTGAAGCAGCAGCCCCCCTTCCTTCACCAATGTGCAAAAGCTGCCTTTTCTGAAAGGTGAAATGAGGAGGGAGCTTTTTCCCCCTGAAGACTAGAACAAGAAAAACTTGCCGTTTTCTAGTTTATTTAGCTGGGAAAATCTCTTTTTTCTTTTCTTTTCAAGAAGGCATTAGAGAAACTCTCCTTCCATGTCTCCTTCTCTGCCAGGGGCCAAGACTCTCAGGCCTCACCTGTTGTCCTGGTCTCCCCATTAAACGGAGTGCACCCCGTCCCTTCACACCCCAACCTGGACTGAGGCAAGGGCGTCACACAGGAGCTATGGGCTATGCTCACTTGACAGGGGAGGGCCAGAGGCGGCAGACAAGAAGTAAGGGAGGCAGACACCATCAATTTCACTCCGCACTGTCTCCAAAGGAGGCCATCTGCCTGAGCTCCACCCTGAGCGAGATCCAGGGTGAGAAGGGCTCAAATCTAGATCTCCTGACTCCATGATTCCAACCCAGGCCTCTTTCAGCCACACCCCAAATTCCCTGTCCACACGCTGTGCACATACAGATGCTTGATCTGCTTTGGGCAATTGTGGGAAGGAAAGCAGACTAGAATGACCTGGCATGTTTGTGTTTCCATAGGCCCCTTCAATAGCCCAGGAGAGAGGAGAGTGCTAATTTGCTAATTTGTCTCTTTAAGTAACAACAGATGGGCAGAAATGCAACTTGGGCTCTCTCCCCACTGCCCACATAGCCCCTTCTTTTTGTCCTAAAAGACCTTTCTGGCCTGTAACAATCCAGAGATTATGGCCACAATTGTCCCCCCACTCTGCAGCATTTTCATGCATGGCAGTGGCAGGGGTGGCTTTAAAGAGATCAGCTTACAGCAGGTGGAAGGGGATGGAAGTGAGTGCCTCTCCCTGGGAGCAGAAGGGGAAGGTGGCAAGTGCAGTCCCTGGCATCCAAAGAACCACTCAGCCTCTTCCCTGTCCCTCCCATGGATGATAAACAGTTGCTGCCCTGCCCTGTGTGCACTCTTGGCCTGAGAATTCTGCTCCTCCCAGGGCTGGGGCAGCTACTTACTCCCTATTGACTGGAGTTGGCAAACTGAAAAAAATCAGGCTCCCACTTCTGCTCTATCTAAAGTCCTAAGTGTCGATAAAGGCTACTCAAATCCCTCTTTATCCTGCAGCTGTCACAGGGCCAAAGGCCGTCTGATTCTTCCAAGTATCACCAGTCCTTTGGGCCCCATGCAGCCCTGACTTTCCAGAGCTGAGAACCAGAGTTTTGTATTTATCTTAGTGTTCCTTTTACCTTTCATTGACTATACATCCCGAAACCATGATGCAATAAACCTCTGTCCCCTGCACTGGTAGGCTCTGGCAGGTCCTGTACTGGTCTCTAGGGTCCAAAAATTGATACATAAGTGCCCACTCCCATGGGAGAGAAAAACTAAACCCATGAAAACTGTACTCCAGGAGACAGCTGTCAAAAATATGATTGGCTATAGGTGAGGGAACAACAGTTCTGTTTGGGGAAAAGCTAGGAAGGCTCCAGGGAAGAGGTGCTGGTTGCACTGGGCTTTGAAGGGTGAATAACTGCTTGCCAAGTGGCGGGTGGGAAAATGGGTACAAGATGGTAGGACCAGCCCAGTGATATCTGAAGGCAGAAGAGAGCTGGGGGTCTGGGAGCCAGGGAGGGGTGTGGGAATCAGGGAGAGGAGGTGAGGAAGGGAGGGAGACAGAGAGGGGTGGGAGGCCACGCTAGAGAGAGAAGTGTCTTGAAAGTGGTGCTGAGAAGTCTTGACTTACTAGAGACAGGAGTCAGGAAGTGGTAAGATGAGATTTGTTTTAGGGCTATCCATCTGCACGCTAGGGAGGGGACTGAGCTGGAGAAGTGAAGGGACAATGGGAAGGGGTCGAGCCACCACGATCTGGAAAGCCCATTACTTTCCCACTACAGCTTCTGTGTTTAGAGAACATCCTCCACCCAGAACTCCTACCCCAGCTCCAATCCCCCCACCCACACACTTCTGCCTTTCTAGACCTAAGGGACCGTCTCCCTCTGCTGAACACCTGAGTCCCTTGCTGGGGCCATCTCACGTCTGATGCCACATTCACTCACAGTACACAGTTCCTGGGGCACTTGGTATCTCGAGCAATAGACACCCACAGCAGGATTTTCTTTTCTACTGGCTGTTCCCCAGGGGGATGGAGTGAGTATGCAGGTGAACTCCCCGAGGGGCCGAGCCCGGGCTCCTCTCCTCCTGGGCTGTCTCACCCTGGGTGACCTGTCTGCACTGGGTCCTACAGGGCACAGCCGACTTGGATTTGGATCCACTTCCTGGCTCCCAGTGCTGCAGTGGGGAGTTCTTATTAACCCGGCACCTGCTGGAGGTCAGAGGCTGGGGTCCCATGGGCCCACTCAGTGATCACACCAGCGGCCCCTCATGACCTCCTGGGCCAGAGGAAGTGGGAACACAGTGGCAGATAAGTGTGTGCCCAGCTGCTCCAACTCAGATTATGTATCTCTCCTCACCCTATTTACACAACCCATTTCAAATGGCAGGAACCAAAGATTAGTGCCCAGCAGACAAAAAGCCTTTAAAAACCAAGGCTGGAGAGGCCAGCACGAGCCCTTTCTTTGTCTCTCCTCAGTTGCCACAGGAGACGGGGGGCTGCAGTTCACTAAGTGCATACTAGACATTAGTTACAAGGATTATTTCTTTAATTGTTACTACGATTCTGCTGGATCTCACTTGATACTCACAGCAGCCCTGGGATCTGAGAGTCTTCTCACTGGACTGCCAGTGAGGTGCCCAGGTGCAAATTTCAGGAGGTGCTCACACTCAGGTGCCAACCCTGCACTTGCTCGAGGCTGACTGTGGATGCCTTTTTGAATTTTGTGCCCCAAGGTGCCTGTACTGCCTCATCCCTATTTACAGAGCAAGAAGCTGAGCTTCAAAAAACGTGCCAAATTCCCCAGGCCAGGCTCAGCATTCTGAATCCCCACAATCGAGTACCTGAGGGCTCTCTGTAGGGTCATGCTCTTCAGCCTCCCTTTGGTGGTGGTCCTCACTGGAGGATGGGGGAGCAGGTTCTGAGGCTGGTGTGGCACCCATGCCCTCCCTGTTGAGATGTGGCAACTGGCTGCTGGCACTGGGGAGGCCCTCGCCTGCCACAGGGGAGCTGTAGCTGCTGTAGGAGCCATTAGCCTCCTCCTCCCTGGAGTCCAGGTCATGCAAATAGCCCTCCGACTCTTCCAGATCCATTTCTTCACTTTTCAAATCCTCTGAGCCTTCTGCATAAGCCTCCAAAACTGCAGCTAAGGGCACCTCATAATGCGGGTAGTAAAAAAGCTCATGGGGAATGACAGACACCTTCGAGAGGGGTGGGGAGGGCCTGAAATCCAGGCGCTCTTCACTGTGACTCCCAAGCGTCTCCAGGCTAATGCTGCTGCTCGGGGGGTTGGAAGGTAACTCCTCACCCACACCCTGGAGGCCTTCGGCTTCCCCGTCTTCCTCCCCACCACGGGGACGACGATGGGTGGACTTTCTCTTGGCCTTTTCATACACCTCTGGCTTTTTATCCACTGATATCTCTTCCGGAGCCAGAGAATAGCCTTGAATTTTTTGTCCCGGGCCCTGGAGAGGTTCCTGATAGTCGGACTCAGCTTGGGGTTCAGGTGACTCTTTCTTTCTGTGGGCAGATTTACTTCTCCTTTTACCTAGCTTTTCGGCATCATTCTCAGAATCCTCACCCTCGGTGGGTTTGTCCTCATGAGGCAAAGGAACCTCCTTGAAAGCCTGGCTAGTAGAAGCAAAATCTACTAGGTCACTATTAAATTTTGAGGCCTTTAATGGTATGCCTTCAAAATACTCTTCTTTATCCATATCTTCTACAGTCATCAGGTTAACTTTGATCTCCAAGGAATTGGCCAAAACAGTATTTCCTTCTAGGGGTGCAGGAGAATGACTTTCTTCACCATGGCTAGCTGCACTCTCTAGGGCACCATTGCAGGAAGAACTCTGGGAAGACTGAGAATTATCAATTGTACCATCTTCCAAGGAGACATCTCCGGGTACCTGGTCAGAGGTGAATTCCAGGGTCTCTGAAGATTCCTGTTTTGGCTCCTTTTCCTCAGTAACCTCAACTGCCAAGGTGGGTCTACTCTGCTTCAACACCTCTTTGGTTGCCCTTGGACTCCCCTCAAAGCGGAAATCTTGATTATAGAAGGCATCTTTGCTGCAGGAAGCCTCCTTGCAGGTGTCAGCCTCAAAGTGTACAGTTTTCTTGATTGGCAAAGAGTTGGACCTCCGGCTGTCCTTCCTGGATGATAAAATGGAAGATTCTGGAGATGGCTCACTGATGCTGGTGGTCTTACCTAAGCCCCCTTGGAGGACCTCATCAATGATCTGGTGCATGAACTCCGTGGAGGTGTCTGACAGTGAGTGACTGGAAACACCATCCAGGAAGAATTCCTTCATACTCTCAGGCTTGTCGCAGACAAAGACTTTGGAGGCTGGTGGGTGGCTGGTTTCGTGGTTAACAGTATAGGCACGTTCCCCGTTTTCAGTCAGAACAAAGATTTTGCTCTCTTGTTCAGAGGGAGTTTCTTTGATACGGACAAAGGTGGATTCAATAGGAGCTTCTTTATCAGAATCCAGAATATCTTCCTGTAAAAAGGAAAAAAAAAAAACATACACACAGGACAACATAAATTAAGAATGTTTAAGTACAGCCTATATCTACCTCTCAAAACACACACAAAAAGACGAGAAAAGCCACTTCAAAAGCAACGCAAAGTGTTGTAATTAAGATGTAAATAAGAGACAGAGACGCATTCCTGCTAAAATGTGAAAATAAAAGATAAATAAAAATATAAAATACCATTTTTTAGAAGCTATGGAAGCAAAGAAATCTCAATAAACTCTAGAGAAGGATGACCCTTAAGTGAGTAGATTTCAGCTGCTTCACACCCAAGGATCATTGCCTAGTCTAGATATGAACTTGTAGGAAGGCCCATCCACTTGATGTAAGACAAGATGAGACAAATCTTTACTGATTACATGGGCTGGCAGGAGAGACCAAATGTGGAAGGTCTCCAAACACAAAACCAATTCTCTAAATATGCTAATTATCTCACTCAGGGACTTTTGCTATGTAACAGCCAGCTGGAGACAGGGCTGAGAAACAGAAAATCATCTTGATGACACTGCAGTGCTTGAGTCCCAGTGCAGTGACAAATAGAGGGAATTGACCTCATCCTTCAAATGTTTGAAACCAGAGAGCAAAAATTAAATAAAACTGCAACATAGCTCCTATCAAGTTATGATACGATCAAAGTGAGAAGTTCCTCATCTTACGTCAGTGGTTCTCAACCTTCTAATGCTGCAACCCTTTAATAAAGTTCCTCATGTTTTGGTGACCCCCAACCATAAACTAATTTTCATTGCTACTTCATAACTGTAATTTTGCTACTATTATGAATTGTAATGTAAATATCTGATATGCAAGATGTATTTAGGAGACCCCTGTGAAAGGGTTGTTCCACCCCCAAAGGAGTCACAACCCACAGGTTGAGAACCGCTGTCTAAGGTGCTCATTTGGAAAAGGGCTATATTGGCTTGGCGCCCGTAGCACAGTGGTTATGGCACCAGCCACATACACCGAGGCTGGCAGGTTTGAACCCAGCCCAGGCCAGCTGAACAATGACAACTGTAACAGCAACAAAAAAATAGCTTGGCATTGTGATAGGTGCCTGTAGTCTCAACTATTTGGGAGGCTGAAGTAAGAGAATTGTTTAAGTCCCAGAGTTTGTGGTTGCTGTGAGCTGTGATGCCACAGCACTCTACTGAGGGTGACATAGTGAGACTCTGCCTCAAAAAAAAAAAAAAAAAAGAAAGAAAGAAAGAAAGAAAAGGGCTATATTCTCTGAGGAGAAAAATATCTACTTTAATCTCTATTATCTTTTATACACAAGACTCAAAATAAAAATAATTCAAGATGTGAAGCAGGAGGAGAATGAAACCCATAATCAAGGGAAGCAATAGTCACTAGAAGTTGATCAACCTATGACCCAGGGTTAGCAATGACAAATACTCTGATCTACATTACACAAAATACAGAGATAATTCCTCATGCTGAATGGAAATGATCACAGAGGGAAGGCTGGAGCTTAAGGAGGGAATGAATAGTCCCTGAAATGGTAATTGTATGCTCAATGTAAGTTTTCATAAAAAGCTTATTGACTATTAAAGGAAATCAATCAATTTAAGTTTTCATAAAAAGCTTATTGACCATTAAAGGAAAAATATTAACATACTATTGGAGATTAAAATATATGTAGAAGTAAATAACGATAACAACAAAAGAAATGGAGAGGTGTGTAGAATTACACTGTTACAGATATAAAAATACATAAAATATGCATTATACTTAAAGTAGTAGCATTAACTTGAGACATACTTTAAATATAAGTATACATACACTGAAAGGAAAAAGATAGAAAAATATATCACGCAAACACTAATAACAAGACAACTACATGGCTACATTCAGAAAAAGTACATTTCAAGACAGAGAAATTTCTTACAAATAAAGCAATACAACAATCCTAAATATCTATGTACCTAACAGCCTAGCATCAACAAACCTAAAGCAAAAACGGACAGAACTAATAACAGGAGAAATAAACAAATCCATAATCATAGTTAGAGATTTCTTTTAACATTTCTCTCTTGCACTAATTCACAGGAAAAGCAGAAAAAAAACTGTTATGTATACTGAATATTAGAATAGCATATTAAAGAACATCAGTTCTTTAACTGCACAAGATATATTCTTTCCAAGTACACGCAGCATAAAGAAACCACATGCTGGGATATAAAGGTAGGCACAGTGGGTAGTACAAATTCAGGGCTCAGCAAATATTACTGAAATGAACTAATACAGCTGAATTATTAGGAACAGGTCACTGGATATCTAGACAAGCTAAGAATTCTCATCTCTACTCCCTTGGGGTTGCAAATGGCTTGTTTTATAGTGATGCACTATATTCTGCAAACCTAGATGAAGAGGTCTTTCTCCAAACACTTATTCTTGATCAACCTTTATTTTTCTAGCTCCAGTCTGTGACTAGCACTGGGGAGAGGTTCAAGAATCAGATTTGTTGAGTCCTGGTTGTGGTCTTGACTCACACAAATAATGTAAATTTTAGTTGATTTCAAACTGAATCTGTGTCAAACTCAAACAGATTAAGAACTCAGGGCTAACCAAAGCCCTGAGGGTTACTACTTTGGAATCTAGTAATGAGCCAGGAAAAATGAACTGAAAAATAACAACAATCACAACTATGACTTTCGGCTTAAGACAACAAAAATTTGTTATCTTATAGTTCTGAAGGCCAGAATTCTGAAATAGGTCTCACTGGGCTTAAATTGAGGTGTTGGCAAGGGTTAGGTTCCTTTATTTTTATTATATTTTAATTTTCAATTTGCAAATAATAACTCTCTCTCTATAGATGGGTAATTTTCATATGCATCACCTCAAATATTTAGCATTTCCTTGTGTATTTAACCTCTCTATTAGCTATTGTGAAATATACAGTATACTAAGTATACAAAGTTACTTTGCTGTGCAATAGAACACTACATTGTATGCTTCCTATCTGTTACTTTGTATCTATTGACCAAATAATCACTATTTGCTGAACCCCAGTTGTTCAGGAATAGGTACTTCATATTTCTGTTTATTCTTCACATAACCCTAAAATGCAGGCAATATTTCCATTTTACAGATGAATATGATAGAGATGTGATTCAGAGAGCCCAAAGAGCCAGCCCAAGGGCACACAGCTCCAAGTGGCACAACAGCCTGGGAATTCCAAAGTGCCCTGAGAATTTTTCTGGGTACAGAGACAGATGAAAAAACACACCCAGGTTGGGACCAGAGTAAAGGCCACTACGTACAGCATCCAGTCTGGCTCTTCTGGGCAAAATGAGGCCCCAGTTTTAGCTGTTATGTCCTAAGAGGCCTAATAGCCTGAACTTTGGAACCACAGAGATCTGGGGTCAAACCTCAGCTCTGTATTTGGTAGCTGTGTAAGCCTGAAGAGGTGTTTAAGCCTCTTTGCACATACTTATCCTCATCTATTAAAAGAAGATAACGAAACATCCATGCCAGACTGTAGGAACAGTAGGCAGCTCAGAGATACACAGGCACAGTCACATGACCGGTCTCTGATGAAAAAAGTAGTCTCCCTTCCATACAAGCAGTCTTTACCTCTTTATGCTTTTTTTTTTCTGTCCAGTACTCACAACTACCTAAAATTACGTTTTTGCTGCCTCTTTAACTGTGTCCCCTATTAGAACAAAACTACACAACATGAGGGACCTCATTCACCTGGTTTACTGCTGAGTCTCTTGAGCCAGGAGTAGGTGTTCAGTAAATCAACAGTGAACCCAAGAAAAGGCCGTTGTTGTCATTGATATTATCGTCTCAGGGTTGTGGACAGGGTGGGTGGGACTTCAGTGAAGCCATGACAACTTCTAAGACGTCCGATTCTCCTTCAAAATAATCTGCCACTAAGTATAACCTAGGATTTTTTTTTTTTTTTTTTGAGACAGAGCCTCAAGCTGTCACCCTGGATAGAGTGCTGTGGCATCACAGCTCACAGCAACCTCCAACTCCTGGGCTCAAGCGAGTTTCTTGCCTCTGCCTCCCAAGTAGCTAGGACTACAGGCGCCCGCCACAACGCCCAGCCATTTTTTGGTTGCAGCCATCATTGTTGTTTGGCGGGCTCGGGCTGGATTCGAACCGCCAGCTCAGGTGTAACGTGGCTGGCGCCTTAGCCCATTGAGCCATAGGCGCCGAGCCATAACCTAGGATTTTTAAAAATAAAGAAGCGGTCTTTTGAATGATCATTGTCTTTTATAATTTTTAACACTGATAAGCTCTGGTCGACTGCTAGCACGTTCCACCTGACATCTGACAAGTCAGGCAGCCAATCCATGTTGTAAGTGAGCATCTTTCATAACGTGCTTGGGAAGAGGTTTGAAGAGGGGTAACTTCTTGTCCTGCTTTTAAACTTAATATAGATTATATATTAGTTGTCCCTCATTTTCAAAGTTTCACTTTCCAGAGTTTCAGTTACCCACAGTCAACTGCGATCTGAAATAGCAAATAAAAAATTCTAGGGTGGCGCCTGTGGCTCATTGAGTAGGGCGCCAGCCCCATATACCCAAGGTGGTGGGTTCAAACCCGGCCTAGGCCAAACTGCAAAAACAGAAAAATAGCCGGGCGTTGTGGCGGACGCCTGTAGTCCCAGCTACTTGGGAGGCTGAGGCAAGAGAATTGCCTAAGCCCAGGAGTTGGAGGTTGCTGTGAGCTGTGTGACGCCACAGCACTTTACCCAGGGCGAT
>CAUYRH010082222.1:0-10954 GCA_963574655.1 Perodicticus potto
ATTATTGATATTTCTATAATGTCTGTATTTCATATTCAAATGCATTAGGTCGGGCTGATCTCACTATTTCCACCAAGAGTTCTGAGGGGTAAAAAGGGGAAAAAGACAGTGATGTTCCATAACAAGCGGTTTGTTTTTATCAGGTAACAAATGAATAATTCATAGTTAATGATTTTTGGTTTGGGGATGAAATCTAGAGACTAGCTAGTCGTATCCCCTATTTTAAAGATATAGAAAGTGAAGCTATTATGAATTGGGCTGCAATGAACATTCTGGTACAGATGTCTTTGTTATAATGTGATTTTTGGTCTTCTGGGTATATACCTAGTAAAGGAATTATAGGATCAAATGGCAGGTCAATTTTTAGATCTCCAAGTATTTTCCAAACATCCTTCCAAAAGGAACGTATTAGTGTGCATTCCCACCAGCAGTGTAGAAGTGTTCCCTTTTCTCCACAAATGTCTTCATATAATAACTGAGAAAAAGCCAGGAAGGCTATGTTAATCAGTTTGATGAAAATAGTTCAGATTGTATATGAAACCAGCACATTGTACCCCTTGATTGCACTATTGTACATAGCTATGATTTAATAATAAAGACAATTAAAAAAAAAGTAGTTACCAAAGCACTAAAAAAAAAACGAAAAAAAAAAACTGAAGCTCAGAAATCACTTGCCAAAAATTGTATGGCAGAGTCAGAATAAGAACTCAGCTTCCTGATACCCAGGCCCCACTCTTTCCTCCACATTCCAATAATCCTAAAACTCTGGGGAGCTTCAAGCTTCCTGGAGTGTCTAACAAGCTCCATGGATTTATTTAATTAGCATCTTCCAGAAAAAAAAGTTCATCATTTTTAATATCACTGTTCAATTTCTAATATCAATATTCAATCAATATTCACCTTTTTTAACATGACACCAACTACATGTAACTTCTTTTGGAAATTATATTGTCCCAAGAAAGGCTATTCCATGGTGGAATAGAGCTAATTTGATGAAAACCTCACAAATACATTCTTAGGTTTCATTCTTATTGAACCTTCCTTCAGAACTACATCAGAGGAGCCAACTTTCCCTGAAGCAGTAGAAAATAATAAACAGGATATTTATTTGTTATTTTTTTAAATACACAGTCAACCAAAGAAATGGCAAGATTAACTTGCACTTTATTTTATTTAAAGCTTTTAGAGAATTACATCCATTTGTGTGTGTTCAAATAAATATCTGTGTGTCACCTCAGTCCTTCTTTGCTGAAAAATAGACATGAAGTTCTGTAAAGTTTATAGATGAAGGTGTGTTAATTCAAGACTTCTGTCATGTTGGAAATAAACAATAACCATAAAGGGTTTTAAATATAAGAAGCACACAAATTACTGGTGACACAGGTTATTTCATCTTGAGACCCGTTAAGGTTTCAATCAGTTCCCTTCTTCATCAGTTCCCCTTATTCATTAAAATAAATTAGAAATTTCAGTTACTAATTGGCTAATTAGCTAATATTCATAAAACATGATCTCAACTATTCTAAAAAATCTTTCAGCTATCTTACTGTAACCTTAAATTACTACCATCCTGTCCCATTTAGTTTTGAACATCAAACATCTCAGAAGGGTATCATCTCTCCTTGGCTTCCATTTCTTTACAGTCAATTTTTAATCCCTACCTTCATTAGAAATGCACTCTTAAAGGTCACTAATGAATGGCTGGCCTTCTCCTGCCATTAACCAAATCTTCTGGTCTTTTTTCAATCTTCATTCTTACTGACATTTACCTCAAACATTTAACATTGTTGATGTTGATATTCTTCGTTATCATCCAGGAAGCTATTTTTCATTCTATTAAGCCAATAGTGCCACTACTCAGAGCAGGGAGCCATAAAGGCCTCTTATTTTGAAGAAGGAGAAAACTTCTATGTTAGTTAGAAATAAAATGAGCTACATTTATGGGGAGATGTGTTCTGGTAAGGTAATCATTGGGAGCAAACAAACCGAAGACAAACGGCACATGCACCAGCCCTACATGCCCTATAGCCATCCCCCTCTACCTTTCAGGAATACCGTCATGTTGATTGTTTTATACAGATAACAAAATTCAGAAGTAAAGCCATCAGAACCACATTGAGATATTGCCTAACTCGAATAAGAATGGCTTGTATTAAAAAGTCCCCAAACAACAGATGCTGGTGCAGATGCAGAGAGAAAGGAACTCATATACCGTTGGTAGGACTGCAAACTAGTACAACTTCTGAGGAAAGTTATATGGAGATACTTCAAAGAACTTAAAATAGACCTAATATTCGATCCAGCAATCTCACCCAAAGCAAAAAGTTTATTTTTTTTTAAAAAGGACACATCCACATGATTGTTTATAGCAGCACAATTCACAGTCACAAAGACATGGAAACAACCCACGTGCCCACCAAAACATGAATGGATTAATAAAATGTGGTGTATACATACTACGGACTGCACTGAACCATTAAAAGATGGTGATCTAGTATCTTTTTGATAACTTGGATAGAACTGGAAACCATTATCCTAAGTGAAACATCATGAGAATGGGGGAACAAACACATGTACTCAATTACTCAACACCAAATTGGAACTAATCTATTTATTAAGTGCACACATGGAAGTAAATCTCAATGAAAATCAAGCTGGGGGAGAGGGAAGGAAGGAATGGGCAAATCCACATCTATTTCATACAATGCACACTATCTGGGTGAAGAGCACACTTAAAATTTTTATTCATTCTGTACAAAATAAAATATATAATAAAACATGTATACCTCAATATTCTGAAATTAAAAAATAAGTAAGGCTCGGTGCCCATAGTACAGTGGTTACAGCATCAGCCACATACACCTGGGCTGGCGGGTTTGAACCCAGCCCAGGCCAGCTAAACAACAATGGTAACTGCAACAAAAAAATAGCCGGGCATTGTCGTGAGTACCATACCTCCTAGCTACTTGGGAAGCTGAAGCAAGAGAATCGCTTAAGCCCAAGAATTTGAGGCTGCTGTGAGCTTGACACCACAGCACTCTACTGAGGGTGGCATAGTGAGACTCTGTCTCAAAAAATAAAATAAAATAAGGAAAAAAAAATTAAGAGAGAAGTAAAGCTATCAATGGTTTAGAACAAGTTAAAGAATTTGTGCTTCAGACAAAGGATAAGATCACAAGAGAGAAAAAACTGGGTTACACGCATAAGGGTTACATAGACCTATATACTTATAGCATCTACTTGATGTTTCTTCTGTGCTGGTAAAGTCAGGGTTGGTAAAGTATCATCTGGTTGCATATCCATTTGTTCTGCTCATTGGCCTGGAAGCCTATAAGGAATCTTAGTCTGGATAAAGAAACAGGAACACTTTCCCCAGCTGGGGTCAGAGCAATTTGGGGACCTGCCCTCATACTGTACTCCCTGCCCTAAAAATCAGCCATCTGGGTTGCTCCATCAGAGAGGCAGAGTGGGGGGTGAGATAAAAATAAGTAGTGACCTCCTTTCTTGTGCCCTCCCGTCCACCATCTTTCAATAACCATTTACTGCGAACCTACAAATGCCAATTATTCTGTTAGACATTAAAGATACAAAGATTAATAAAACTTATAACTAAATTTTAGTAGTTGATAGTTTAGAGCAAAAAATGTATATCCTAAAAGCACCTTAAACACATTATCCAAAAGCCCCAAATTCAAGTATTTGAAACTTCTTGTCATCCCTGACACGTACCTGCCCAGCCTCTCTTCCAGATTCTTTTATTTTTGTTGAAGGCGACTAACATTCACCCAAACTTAAAACTATAGATTTATTACTCAGTTTCTAAAAGTACCATCCCTTTCTTCCTTTTCTACTGCCTTGCCCTTAATACAAGTTCTCATTAATTTTCTATGGGACTAATGTTCTTGTTAGCCTCCTTGCTTCTAGTTTTTCCCCAATTCAATTCATCCTGCTCAAGGCCACCAAATTAATCTTCCTCAGGCACAACACTAAGTATATTAGTCTTCTAGTCAGAACCACTAAGAATGCCATAAAATGTATATTCAAAGCACAGACCAGGTGACTGCAACTTATTTTTCCAGCATGTTTCCACCATTCCAACTGTATTAGTGTGGTAGGCTAAGAAATGTCTATATCCTAATTTCCAGATCCTGTGGATATGTTACCTTACATAGCAAAGGGGACTTTGCAGATATGATTAAGTTAATAATCTTTTTGTTGTTGTTGTTTTTGTTGTTGAGACAGTCTCACTTTGTCGCCCTTGGTAGAGTGCTGTGGCATCACAGCTCACAGAAACCTCAAACTCTTGGACTCGAGGGATTCTCTTGCCTCAGCTTCCTGAGTAGCTAGGACTACAGGCACCCGCCACAATGCCTGGCTATTTTTAGAGATGGGGTCTCACTCTGGCTCAAGCTGGTCTTGAACTCGTGAGCTCAGGCAATCCACCTGCCTCAGCCTCCCAGAGTGCTAAGATTACAGGCATGAGCCACCATGCCCCACCCTGAAGTTAAGAATCTTGAGATAAAATATTATCATGGATTATCCTGATGGGTCCAATGTAATCATAAGGGTCCTGATAAAAGGAAGACAGGAGGTCAGAGACAAGAGAAGGTGGTGTGAGGACAGAAGCCCAGTTTGACATGAGGCAGCCATGGATCAAGGAATGCCAGAGCCTCTAGAAACCAGAAGAGGCAAAGAAGAAATTCTTCCCTGGAGCTTCCAGAAGGACTCAGCCCTGCTAACATCTTGACTCATCTAGAACATCTGGTCTCCAGAAGTATAAAGGAAAATATTTGTATTGTTTTAAGCTACTAAGATTATGGTACTTCATTATAGCAATAATAGGAACCTATATAAGCTTAATACAGTTCATTAGCTATTGCTACATAAATGACAACTTCACAATCTCAGTTGCATGCAAATAAAAGCCAGCATTTACTTCTGGCTCACATACCTGCATGTGCTCTGGGCTCTGCTAGGTTTGGGTCTCTGCTCTCAGTTCAGTTTACCTCTACTTTACACATCTTTCAATCTTCAGGAAATAGCAAGATACCTGGAAAATATCCTTCTCATGGTGAAAGGAAGGGGTGCCAAAGCACAAGCCTGATCAGACAAGTACATTTCAAGTATTTGCTCACATCATATCTGCTTACATCCCATTGGCCAAAATAACTCACCTGACCAAATCCAAGATCAATGGGGCAGTGAAATACCTCCTGCCTCTAGTGTGAGAAACTTTAAAGTCTCCAGGGTCCAGGGCATAGATTCAAGAAGGGTTGAAGAAATAGGAATCATAATGCAATATGGCCAGAGGTATGCTGTCAAACTAGCTTTCAAAAAACAAGCAAATAAAAGCAGAAAAACAAAAAGATCTCTGATTTTAAAATGTGATGATTTCCATGATGTAAATACTCCCTACTTTTAACCTACCAACATGACATCACTGAACACAAAGTTGGAAAGAGATTTCACATGGGTTTTCATTACCAGTACCAGCCAGCTTCTGCACAGTACTAAAACTACACATCGGTCAAACCAGTCACTACATATTCTTTCCTGAATGGCTCCTGCCAGTCTCACTTCATCTCATTCTACCCAAGTGAAATCCTCCTACCCTTCAAATGCCACCCTTTACACAGAGTTTCCCTGCTTTCCTAACTAGGAGTAATTTCTTCCTCCTGGCATTTCCATAGCACATCCTCATGGGTATTTTTTATTCATTTTTCTGGAATACTTACTACACACACACACGTTTCTTGCTCACTGGATTTCCAGGTACTATAAAGTAGGGACTGCATCTAACACATCTTGAGATACTGCAGTACTGTGCACAGAGTAGGTATTAATAACTTGCTAATGGGTGAATGAATGAATGAATGAATGAAATACATAAAAGGATTGTAAAAATGTTAACTAGACTTAATAGGATAAGTGATGTTCTCGCAAAACCAAGTAATCTAAAACAAATAGTCCAACAAGGAATTACCAGAGAACCAGTAATCTAATCCCAGAGAAATAAATTCTTAAGCATGAGTAGTGGGTGAGGAGTTTTATCTTCCGAACCTATTCACAGCAGAGTATTTAAAAGTCCCCACAAAACCTAATTCTGATAAAACAAAACATTCTCTTCTCCACCATTACAAAACAGAAGCTCTAACACCCACAGAGAATTCGGAAGCCCTCAATGACCGAAGCAGTGGAAAATGAGGCTGCTTCATAATCCATAGCAGTTTTGCAGAAATTCTCCATTTTTATTATCAGGAGGAAGCCACAGCTGTTACAACCTGGCAGCTGTCAAAACCTGAAAATTCAAATTGGTAAAACCAGGCTGGTTTCCTGTGGAAAATACCTTTTTCAATCCTATCACCAAACTCATCCCAGGGAATGAGGCTCTCTTCCAATGTCAATGCAAAGCACAGAAGTGGAGTCTGTTTTGAATTGAGATCATTGTTGAAGCGATTTTTAGAGTTCGTGGCTCAAACACATTCACAGGTAGGGTAAGAAAGTGCACAGGCATTTCGGCTGTCCCATGCTATGTTGTTTATGAAATCAAAAATAAGATTTTCATTTATATTGATCTTGGTCTTTTTTTTTTTTTTTTTTTTTGAGACAGAGTCTCACTATGTCGCACTTGATAGAGTGCTGTGGCGTCACGGCTCACAGCAACCTCAAACTCTTGAGCTTAAGTGATTCTCTTGCCTCAGCCTCCCAAGTAGCTGGGACTACAGGCACCGGCCACAATGCCCAGCTATTTTTTTTTTATTGTTGTTGTTATTTTTGTTGTAGTTGTCACTGTTGTTTTAGCAGGCCGGGCTGGGTTCGAACCCACCAGCCCCAGTCATGTGGCCGGCCCCCTCACCATTAAGCAACAGGCACTGAGCCAGGTCTTGGTCTTTTTTAAAGCCATTACATACTAAGAGAAAGCGGTTTCATAAGAAAATGAAATGTAGACAGAGTCCTTTTACTCTCAAACAAAGCATCTGTGGTGCAGATAACAAAGCCTTGATGCCTAAAATATACACAAGTTCCATCTTCTCTTCCATCATTAACAGTCAGAGATCACTTTCACATGTGTAGATACAAAAATTACAGATCTAGACAACACTCAACATCCCCGTAGTTTTGGAATATCTAAGCTATTACTTACCCTTATTAAGCCTGCTTCCTTCTTCCTTCAAGGTTATTTGAGTCACAAGAGGGCTCCCCACCACCTAGAAAGCCACAGTCAGACATATCTGCAAAGTTCTAAGACTCAAAGACCCTAGCTACTCTTATAATATTTAAACAGTTTGACTACTACAGCGCAGTGGGGGAAGCAAAGAAAGCTTCCTATAGGAAGTCATACCCAGGCTGAGGGATACAGGGCAAATCAAGAATTTTCCAAATGGCTGTGTGAGGTGACTCACACCTGTAAACCTAGCACTCTGGGAGGCCGAGGCAGGTGCATCACTTGAGCTGGAGTTTGAGATCAGCCTGAACAAGCGTGAGCCCCCATCACTTCTAAAACTAGGAAAAACTAGCCAGGCGTAGTGGCCGGTGCCTGTAGTCCCAACTACTCAGGAAGCTAAGGCAAGAGGATCACTTCAGCCCAAGAGTTTGAGGTTGCTGTAAGCTATGACACCATAGCACTCTACCCAGGGTGACAGAGTGAGACTCTGTCTCAAAAAAAAAAAAAAAGAAAGAAAGAGAAAAAAATGTTCCAAGTAAAAATGAAAAATGATAATGCCAGCAATGAGGTAGAATAAGTAAAGAACTACATTTCACTTTAACCATTGTGCCATATAATCTATTACAATTCTCTTACAGTGTACACGGTAGGCTTGTGTCTCATTTCTAGATAGTATTACTCATTATCATATCACCAATCTAATCAGTGTCAATGGATTGATTCAGTTTGAATGTGCCAGTGTGTCACTGTGATGCTTACTTAATTACTTTGTGCAGACAGTAGGACTTATGGCAATACCCAGTAAGTCATAATTGTTAATTCAGTTGAAATACTTCTTTTAATGATAAGACAATTTAATTATTTTTCCAGTTTCCAGAGAAAAGTATAGACAACTTTTTAAATTAAGGCATAAAACTGATACAATATTGAGAAGAGATGCAAACAATGATACTATGACAGGAAGGGAAAATTGAAAGAAAGTATGTCAGGGCAGCTCCTGTGGCTCAAAGAAGTAGGGCGATGGCCCCATATGCCGGAGGTGATGGGTTCAAACCCAGCCCCAGCCATAAACTGAAAAAAAAAAAAAAAAAAAAAAAAAAGTATGTTACAAATTTCACAATAAATGGCAATTGTAATTGGTTACAGCAGACCAATATGAAGGAATGGTTGGTAAAATGGCACACCGCCTGGGTGAATTTCACAACTCAAGGCTTTAATCTTATCACCCAAACAATGCAACCTAGTCGTATGTGCCCTCATATTAATCTGAAATTTTAAAAAATTAGAAAAATAAAATAATAAAGTGGACAACATTAAGAGACATTTTCAAAAAATACATAGTGAATTCGATTAAAAGTTTTTTATCAATAACCAAAAAAATGGATGAAATCGGCCATCTAAAATCAGAAAGATATGTCAAAAAATTACTTAAGACATGAAACTATAAAAATACTAGAAGAGAGTTCAGGGAAAATGCTTGAACAAATTGGCCTGGGAGAATATTTTATGAGGAGGATCTCCCGGGCAATTGAAGCAACACCAAAAATATATTACTGGGATCTGATCAAACTAAAAAGTTATGTACAACCAAGAGCACAGTAAATAAAGCAAACAAACAACCCTCAGAATGGGAGAAGATTTTTGCAGATTATGCTTCCGACGAAGGTCTAATATGTAGAATCCACAGAGAACTCAAACTAATCAGTAAGAAAAGAATAACCCCATTTCTATGTGGGCAAGAGACTTGAACAGAAACTTCTCTGATGAAGACAGGAGCATGGCCTACAAACACATGAAAAAATGCTCATCATCCTTAATCATCAGAGAAATGCAAATCAAAACCACTTTGAGATATCATCTAACTCAGTAAGATTACCCCACATTACAAAATCCCAAAACTACAGAGGTTGGTGTGGATGTGGAGAGAAGGGAACACTTCTACACTGCTGGTGGGAATGCAAGCTAATACAATCTTTTTGGAAAGAAGTTTGGAGAATACTCAAGGAACTAAAAGTAGACCTACCATTCAATCCTGCCAATTCCCCTACTAGGTATATACCCAGATGATCAAAAATTATTTTACAACAAAGACATTTGCACCAGAATGTTTATTGCATCCCAATTCATAATAGCCAAGACATGGAAACAGCCCAAGTGCCCATCGACCCACAAATGGATTAACAAATTGTGGTATATGTACACCATAGAATACTATGCAGCCATAAAAAAAGATGGAGACCTCACATCTTTTATGTTTACCTGGATGGAGCTGAGACATATTCTTCTTGGTGAAGTATCTCAAGAATGGAATAAAAAGTATCCAAAGTACTCAATACTACTATGAAATCAATATACAATCACCTACACATTCATATGAATGGTAAAACATAAGTATAGTCTAGAAAGTAGAAGGGAAGAGGAGAGAGAGGGGAGGGGAGGGAGGAGGTGGGAGGAGGGAAGGTATTTGGGGGGACCTCACCTAATGCACATGATGCAATGGTACATTTCAAGACTATTAAGATAAGGGTATAATTGCCTTACCACAACAAATAAGTGAAGTGATGGAAGTGTTAATCAGTTCAACATAAGCATTTCACATTATATATCAAATCAGTACACTGAATCCCATAAATGCATCAATGTACACAGTTATAATTTAATAAAAACAATTTTTTAACTGATTTATAACTTTGGGTAGCTATATAATAACTTGGATCATTACATTAAAAAAGAAAACCATTTTAGATGGAGAAATAGCAAATTATTATTTCAGTTGTGGAAATTGTGTTAGAAAATTAGAAGAAAAATATTAAAAAGATATTTTGCAAAGAGTGAAAGATTATCAATTAAGCCACCAAATAATTGCCCATGGAATACCAAGACCTTTCTGACAATTTCAAAAATCAATAGATTCAAAATTTTAAAAACTGTATGTACTTTTCTGTAGTTTTAAATAAGTCATGCCATGTAAGTGATCCTGCCCAATTAATACTTCGGGTACATTTTGTCTCAAAGGAATTACAAATTTATTAAAAAATGATGTCAATTAGTGGCCTAAAAATCCAATTTGTGGCATAGATATTTTTGAAAATTGCGTATCTGTCAAGTAAGAATTTCAGCTAGATGTGAAAAATATTTAGTTTCTATGATAACAGATGATGCCCCAGCTATGTTGTTTTCAAAATTATGGAATTATTGAATTTTTAAACAGAAGACCAATGTTTCCCTTATTGCTTTGTTCCACCGTATAATACATATTGAAAATATTTGTGTTCAGTTTTCTGAAGCAAACCTAGGAAAAGTGTCATGGATACAGTTATTAAAATTGTTCTGTACACATGCAAATGCTATGAATCATCACCAGTTTATGAAACCGTTGACAGAAATAGAAGACAATGATCTTCTGTTCTTTGCCAATGCTTATTGGCTGAGTTATGAAAGAGCTTTGCAAAGATTTATTGTACAGTACTTTTAAATCAAATTTAAAGTATTCTTAAAGCAAAAGAAATACTTGCCAAATATTCAATAATCAAATACAAAAATGACAGTGGGATATATATTTTTTTACTGATACCACACTGCACATGAATAAACTAACTTTTTCACATTAGTTGTATTAGGACATAATTCACATACCATACAATTCACCTGTTTAAAGGGTACAGTTTAATTATTATTTGGCATATTTGTAGAATTGTGTAGACACTCCCACCATCTAATTTTATAACTTTTTAAAAATTTCAATTTGACCAGATCCCAGTAATATATTTTTGGTGGTGTTTCAATTGC
>CAUYRH010082225.1:0-25923 GCA_963574655.1 Perodicticus potto
ATTCTTTGAGGTCTTTGTCTCTAGTCCTTCTTCATTCTTTGAGGTTTTTGTTTCTAGTCCTTATCTTAAACATTGTTACTGTTATTAAATTTTAAGCCTTTTTAATTCTGTGAAGGCAAAAAGTGGAAACCTAATAAACACATGTATATGTAAAAAAAACAAACAAACAAAAAAGAAGAATATCAATGACAGACATAATCTTAAAAGCTACCAGAGATAAAAGGCAGGTTATCTACCAATGAACAATTAAGACTGACAGCAAACCTCTTACCACCACCAACTGATGATAAAAAGCAGTAGCACAGTATGTTCAAAATATTGAGGGTGAAGACATGTCATCCTAGAACTTAATTCCCAGGTAAAGCAACAAAAATAAGGGGGAAATAAGGTATTTTAAGACACATAAAAGCTTATAGTTTATTATCCACAGACTCACAAAAGAACTATTTGAAGTGAGGACATAAGTAAAAACAGACAACATGGACAAAGAAACAATAATCAGCATGGAAAATGCCAAAATATGTCACTAAAATGAATTACTGACAAAAATACTACTCAGAGTTTAAAAGTCTATCATTCATACGCAATGTGCTAGGATATAATTTGCACTTTCTTAACATATAAAGAAACCAGAAAATAACCATGTTTATGAGAAAAGACAAACAACAGAGAACGATCCCAGATGTTGGAATTTAAAGCACCTAAGTGTTACAAAACACTAGATATAGGGGGAAACATGCTTGTTCTAAATAAAAAGATAGGAAATTCTAGGAAAAAAAAAAAGAAACAAAAAAGACATACTATGGGTCTGAATGTTTGTGTCCCCCACAATTCATGTGTTGAACTTAATCCTCAATGTGGCGATATTATGACGAGGAACCTTGGGAACTGATTAAGTCATGAGGGCTTTATCCCTTCAGCAATAGGGTTAGTACCCTGATAAAAAAAAAGCCGTGTGAAACCTTGTTTGTCCCTTCTGCCATGTGAAGACACATAGAAGGGTCATCTACAAAGCAGAGAGTTATCAAGAGACATTCAGTCTACTGGAGACTTGACCTTGGACTTTTCAGCCTTTAGAACTATAGTCAATAAATTTACACTGTTTATAAATTACCAACACTAAACATATATTTTGTTAAAGCAGCCTAAGCAGACTAAGAACCAAATGGAAATTCTGGAGCTGAAACATATTTGAAATAAATATTTGCTTATGTACTTAATGACAGATTGAAGATGTAAAATAAGTAAATAAACATGAAAATAGATCTTAAAAGCAGAGAGAAAAAAGATTGAGAGAGAAAAAAACCAACCCTGGGACAGTATCAAAAGGTCTAATACACATATAATCAGAGTCCTAAGGAGAAAAAGAGAGACTGAGGTAGAAAAAAATAGCAAAATAATTTTCTAAATTGGTAAAAGATCTTAATTTAGATTAAAGAAGCTTGGCAAACATTGATGAAATTTAATACAAAAAACACCACACTGGTGAAATTTAAGAATAAGAAACAACATACTGAAATCAGGTAGAGAAAAATGACATACTGCTTTCTTAGGAACACTGAGTTTACTACTGACTTCTCATCGGAAACTATGAAGGTGGAAGACAGTGGCATGAAACCTTCAAAGATGCCAAAACAAAAAACCAAAAAAAAAAAAAAAAAGCCTACTAACACAAAATGTTATATTTAGAGAAAAAAATCCCTCAAGAATAAAAGTTAAATGGGAAAACATTTTCAAATAAAAGAAAAATTAGAGAATTGTGGCCATCAGATCTCTACTAAGAAAATGGCTTTTAATTTCTTAAAACATAGTATTCTTTAAAGCAAAAATGGTAACATGTATTGTGTCATTTATAACTAATGTAGATGTAATACATGTGACAACTACAGCAAAAAGGACAGAAAGAGGGAACAAATGTAGAAATGCATTTTACATAAAATGGCATAGTATTAATTCTCAGATTATGAAAACAAATAAAAAGTCAGTAAACAAGTTAAAAAAGGAATTCTAATAATAAATAAAAATGATACAACATCTTTATCAGGTAGTGTTTAACCCAAGAACAAAGGTTGGTTTAACATTAAAAACCAATCAACATGTTTTACCATATTAGGAGAAAACCCGTATGATCATGTAAATACTTACATAAAAGGAATAACTGACAAAATTTAATACCCATTCACAATAAATATTCTTAGCAAACTAAGAAAAAAGGAACTTCCTTAACCTAAATCTACAAAAATCCTACATCTAACATACTTAATAGTGAAATACTCACCACTATTCCCTAACGACCTGGAAGGCAAGAATATCAGCACTAATCACTTCTATTCAACACTGTACTACAAATCATAGCCATTTCAACAAGGCAAGAGAAAAACAAAAGACATAAAAATTAAAAAGGAAGAAATAAAATCATCTGTATTTGCAGACTGTTTATAAAGCCTAACAAATCTACAAAATAATCAGAATTAAGTGAATTTAACAAGGTGACAGTATACAAAGTGAGTATACAAAAATCTATTGTATATATTGGCAGAAAATATTAGGGAACTAATAAAAAAATAAAAATTTTAAAAATGCCATCTATAATAGCATCAGAAAATATAAAACACCACAGCACCCAAGCCTGGAAGCCGAGTACTATAAAGCTTCTTAAAGAAAACATGTAAGAATACCTTAGTGACATAAGGATTTTAATAAAGATTTATTATGACACACATAAAATAATAAGCAGTTAAATTAGATTTCATCAAAATTTAAAACTTCTCAAAAGACTCAATTTTTTTTAACAGATAAAAGATGTGAATAGACACTTCACAAAATAAGACACTGCAAACATTCAGGAACACATGAAAAAGTGCTCCCCACCAACAGTCATCAAGAAAACCCAAATTAAAACCACACTGAGATACAACGGCATACCCACCAGAATGGTTAAAATTTAAAAGCCCAAAAACATTAGCACTGCCAAAGATATGGCATGATATGAACGTTCATACATGAGAATGTAAAATTGTACAACCCCTCTGAAACCAAGCCTGGAAGTTTCTCATAGGACTAAACCCTGTGACTCAACAATTACACTCCTAAAGAGAAATGAAGACATTTCTCTACCAAAGACTTGTGCAAGTATGTTCACAGCAGCTTTCTTCACAATAGTAAAAAACTTAAAACAGCCTGCATATCCATCAGCAAATAGGTGAATGTCTATATGAACTGTAGTGTATTCTTCTCAGCAATAAAAATGAAAATGAAATTACTGATAACACACAACATGAACGAATCTCAAAAATGTTACACTGACTAAAGGAAGTCTTACAACAAAAGTATATGCTGTGTGATTCCTTTTCTATCAAGTTCTGGAATAGAAAAAACTAATCTATGTTTTTTTTTAAAAAGTCAAAACAGTAGTTCCCTCTGAAAGGGTGGGAGAGGACCTGACTGTGAAGGAGTATGAAGGACTCTGCTGCTGCTGTCACAGAAGTCTGCACTTTACCAATGTATGCATTCCCAAAACTCAATAGTACACTTAAGATCAGTGCATTTCACTACATGTAAACAAATATGAAACTATAATTAATTAATGATATGCATGCTACAGTGAGTAGAGGTAAAGTGTACTTACCTTGAAATCCATCAAAAAATAAGATGGATCAATGGATAAAGGAATGAAGAGACAACAAGATAAGGCATTTACAGTCAATTCTGTTACACATGACATAAGAGTTCCACAAAAGTGGAAAAATCATGCTAGAAAGTTTATGGGGGAAATGGGCCTAGAAGTATAGTATGTAAAAACACTGCTAACACAAAAAGGATAGGAACTCAATAAAAAAAACAGCACAGTTTTACACATGTTAGATTACTGAGGAACGTATAAATATTACAACAAATTTTGTACTTTGCCTTTGAAAAAAGACTTGAAGTTTGCTTAAGGAAATGGATGTTGTAAGAGTTACAACTATTGTAAAGTCAGGAAAGGTGGGTTATCTGCCAGAGGGCAATTTGTAACACCAGACCTAGATGGGTGTGGCTCATAACTCACAGTGAACTGAAGAACTGGCTTGGCGTTCAACAAACCAAGCTCAAACTCAACAGTAAGGGAGAAGGCAGAATTTGTTTAAGCTCATGAACAGAAATTCATTATTCTGGACTACAGCTTTTAAAAGAGCAATGAACATAAAGATTTTTCAGATCAGTATGTCAACATAGATCAGCTCAAAACACGTTTATTATCACTGTTATATAAATGACGTTTGTGCCTAACATACAACAAAGTATAAAAGAACTATAGTTTAATTCCTGTTATAGATAGGTGTAAGCCTACTATCTTGCTATTTGTTCATCTGTTCTTTCCATTCATCTTGTTTTTATTAATTTTAATTTTTCTGTTTTTATGTCTATTTTCTGTTTTTTCCTATGCTTTTTTATAGCATATTATTAAGTATCTTGTAAGTGGCTCGGTGCCTGTGGCTCAACTGGCTAAGGCGCCATCCACATACACCTGAGCTGGCGGGTTCAAATCCAGCCTGAGCCCGCCAAACAACAATGATGGCTGCAACCAAAAAATGGCCAGGCGTTGTGGCGGGCGCCTGTAGTCTCAGCTACTTGGGAGGCAGAGGCAGGAGACTCGCTTAAGCCCAGGAATTAGAGGTTGCTGTGAGCTGTAACGCCATTGCACTCCACCCAGGGCGACAGCTTGAGGCTCTGTCTCAAAAAAAAAAAAAAAAAAAAATAAGTATCTTCTAAGTTAAAAATTGGCTCGGCGCCTGCGGCTCAAGCAACTAAGGCGCCAGCCACATACCCCTGAGCTGGCGGGTTCGAATTCAGCCCTGGCCGGCCAAACAACAACGATGGCTGCACCCCCCCCCCCAAAAAAATAGCCTGGCGTTGTGGTGGGCACCTGTAGTCCCAGCTACTTGAGAGACAGAGGCAGGAGACTTGCTTGAGCCCAGGAGTTGGAGGTTGCTGTGAGCTGTGATGCCACAGCACTCTACCCAAGCTACTCTACCAGGGCGACAGCTTGAGGCTCTGTCTCCAAAAAAAGAAAAAAGTATCTTTAACATATTGCATTCTTGATTAAATTAGTGTGTGTATCATATGCTGGCAAGGCAAGACATAGTTTTTAAAAACTATATACAATTATGTATTAGCACAATGATTATTTCAGTCAACAATAAACTGCATATATGACAGTGGTCCCATAAGATTATAATGGAGATGTCCTATATAGGTGCACCATTTTTTATCTTTTATGCTGTATTTATACTGTACCTTTTTCTGTTTAGATATGTTTGGATACACAAATACTACTGTGCTTGCAGTATTTAGCACAGTAAATGCTATACAGGTTTGTACCTTAGGGACAAGTTATACCATACTATAGCCTAGGTGTATAGGAGGCTATACCATTTAGGTATAGTGAGTATACTCTGTAAGCTTATGCAACAACAAAACTGCCTAAGAAACCATTTCTTAGAATGTATCCCCATTGTAACAACATGTTTTATGCTACTATTGTCATGTCTCTCTTTCATGTCACAAACTCCTCAAAGCATCATTACTGTTTTGAACAGCATTATTTTAACCAAATAAGATTAACAAAGAGGCCTAACAAAAGCCTATCAGAAGCCATTAAAGATAGGTGGCAGCCAGATGATATATTTATTCTACAGGCTGAAAGGAAGAGAAAAACCTATAAACCAAGAATTCCATATCCAGCAAAACGATAAGTCAAAAAAAGGAAAAATTAAGACATTCCCAAACCAACAAAACCTGAGAGATTTTGTCATTACCACACCTTCAATACAAAAATATTTAAGGGATCCTTCAAGATGAAAGGATAGGACAACAGACTGGAACTCAAATCAATACAAAGAAATAAAGAACTTCAGAAAAGATAACTACAGAAGTATAAGAAACAGTATAAATGTATCATATTTTTGTAACTCTTTCCTTGACCTGTCTGATTTAAAACATACAAATCAATAATTATAAAACTGTGAGCTCAAAATACATAGATGCAATTTACAAAACAAGGGCACAAAGGAGAAGGGAAGAAATGAAGTAGGTTGAAACTAACTTTAACGTACTATTGGGATTAAATTAGTATTAATCCAAATTACATTTTTTTTTTTTTGAGATAGAGTCTTATGATGTTGCCCTCGGTAGCGTGCCACGGCATCACAGCTCACAGCAACCTCAAACTCTTAGGCTTAAGCGATTCTCTTGCCTCAGCCTCCCAAGTAGCTAGGAACTACAGGCGCAAATTACATTGTTTTAAGATATTATGTGAATAATTGCCTGAGCAAACACTGTAAAAATAACTCAAAAACTATAGTTAAATCTGTCTTTTCCCAAAGATGAGGTAGGGATCCAGCCCCATATACCGAGGGTGGCGGGTTCAAACCCAGCCAAACTGCAATAGAAAAACAGCTGGGCGTTGCGGCAGGCACCTGTAGTCCCAGCTACTCGGGAGGCTGAGGCAAGAGAATCGCCTAAGCCCAGGAGTTGGAGGTTGCTGAGAGTTGTGTTTCGCCACGGGACTCTATCGAGGGCAACAAAGTAAGACCCTGTCTCTACAAAAAAAAAAATTGAAAAGATACACCAGAAATAATCTAAATCCCACAAAAGAACTGTTTACCATAGCTCAGTGACTAGCTCACTGACCCCACAAACCAAGGACGGCAAGTTTGAACCTCACCTGGGCATTATAGGTATTCAAGGGAGAAGAAAAAGCAAAAAGAATGGAAAACCCAGTTGATGGAATAACTGAGGAGTGCATCCTTAGTATTACCAGAAATTCAGATACCCAGCTACAAAATGGTTATCAAAAACTAGTATAATTCAGGCTCAGTGCCTGTAGCTCAGCAGTCAGGGCGCCAGCCATATACACTGGAGATGGTGGGTTCGAATCCAGCCTGGGCCTGCCAAACAACAATGACAACTACAACAAAAAAACAGCTGGGTATTGTGATGGGCACCTGTAGTTTCAGCTACTTGGGAGGCTGAGGGAAGAGAATTGCTTAAACTCAAAGAGTTTGAGGTTGTTGTAAGCTGTGATGCCACAGCACTCTACTAAGGGCGACATAGTGAGACTCGGTCTTAAAAAAAAAAAAAAAAAAAAAAAAGAAAGAAAAAAAAACGAACTAGGATAATTCATAGCAGATGAAACAACCCTGGAACATTCCCAAGACACAGAGTCATCTACCTGGCCAAGGTAAAAATGAGGAAGAAAATGCTACAAGTTCTATAAGAAAGCAAGAACTAACCTACAAGAGAAAATCCATCAGGTTAACAGCAGACTTTTCAGCAGAGAATTTATAAGCCAGAATGAAATTAGGGCCTCATTTTTACTCTTCTTCTTCTTCTTTTTTTATACAGAGTCTCACTTAGTCGCCCTTGGTTGAGTGCCATAGCATCACAACTCACAGCAACCTCAAACTCTTGGGCTCAAGTGATTCTCTTGCCTTAGCCTCTCAACTAGCTGGAACTACAGGTGCCAGGCTAATTTTTAGAGACAAGGTCTCACTCTGGCTCTGGCTGGTCTCAAACTTGTGAGCTCAGGCAATCTACCCGCCTGGGCCTCCCAAGTGCTGAGATTACAAGCATGAGCCTCTGTGCCCAACCATTTTAATTTTACTCTTCTTAAACAGAACAACAGCCAGCCAGGAATTGTGTATCCTGCAAAACTAATAATGGAGAAATAAAGATTTGGTAGAGTACCATGGTGTCAATTAGACAAGCAAACACTAGAGGAATTTTTCACTATTAGACTTTCCCTATAGAGAAATGCTTAAAAGTGCATTATGCATAGAACAGCACAACAGATACCCACAAGTGTAAAAAATACCCCCAAAGTTACAGCTCACAGCTCTTATAAAAAAATAGCACACAAGGGAAAAAAAAAATAAAAAATAAGGTATCATTCAACATGATGAATAGAACATAATCCTACATATCAATACTATCATTCAATGTGAACAGTCTGAATGCCCCACACAAAAGACACGGATTAGCTGAACAGATGAAAAACACAACCTAAATATTTGCTGTCTTCAAAAAGCACATCGAAACCACAAGGACTCACAAAGACTAAAGGTTAAGGGATGGAAAAAATATTCCATGCAAACGGAAATGAAAAGTGCACAGATGCAGCCATTCTCATATCTGATGAAAGACACTTTAAATCAATAATGGTAAAAAAAAAAAAAAAAAAGGACAAACATGATCATTATATTAAATAGCAGTAAAGGGAGCAATTCAACAAGAATACATAACAATCCTAAATATCAGGGGTACCAAAACCAAAAATATGTAATACACATTCTGAGAGAGGTTACCTATGTATTACTTTTAGAAGTTGAATTAAATTACGGAAGCAATGTGTAGTATGATGAGCACTCAAATAATGGTGTTAATCAAATGAATGCTGGCATCACCATGCAACAGGCAGGACAGTCAAAGAAAACAGTGGAAACAGTTGTTGCCAAAGAAGCACAAGACCATCTTGAAGTTACATTTGAAATTTAAGAATGCTGTGGAAGTACAACAACGGAGGCGTGAGTATGCCACAGAATGTCCAACACATCTATAAGTTCCAAACACATGGTACTGTGAAATGGTGTACACAGTGATGTAAGTTGACACTTTGATCAACAGTTGCTCAAGCAATATTTTGCCATAATCAGAAGTGTCTAGACCAGCGGTTCTCAACCTGTGGGTCACGACCCCTTGGGACTGTATTAAAGGTGCAGGGCATTAGGAAGGTTAAGAACCACTGGTCTAGATACTTATGGTAACTACTCTGAGCACCTCTTTTAATTGCAGAAGTGAAATGTGACCTGTATTCATCTTTCTGTTATTGGTATATATTGAGTATTACAATTTTAATAGTTTTTCCTTTCTTAAAATTCTATCCATTTTTTGGCACCTTTTGTAGATATACCTAACACAGGAGCTCTGAGTTTCATAAAGCAAATTCTTCTATTAGCATCTTAATTGCCAAGGATTCCAACACTCCACTGACAGATGGATTGATGACCTGAATTGTACAGATCATCAAAGCAGAAAATGAATTAAAAAACACTAGATGTAAAGAGGACACTAGAACAAACATTTGCAGAACCTTCTACAATATACATTTTTCTCATCAGCACATGGAACATCTTCCAAGAATGGTATCTGAGGCCACAACACAAGTTTCAATAAATTCAAAAAAATCAAAATTGGCTGGGTGTGGTGGCTCACATCTGTAATCCTAACACTCTGGGAAGTGGAGGAGGGTAGACTGCTTTAGCTCAGGAGTTTGAGACGAGCCTAAGCAAGAGCAAGATCCCATCTCTACTAAAAATTAAAAAAGCAGCTGGGCATTGTGGCAGGTACCTGTAGTCCCAGCCACTCAGGAAAGCTGAGGCATTACTAGGGATTGAGTGCCAGAGTTTTAGGTTGCTATGAGCTACAATGGCACCATGGCACTCAATCCCAGGGTGACAGAGTGAGACTCTATCTCAAAAAAAAAAAAAAAAAAAAAAAGGAAGAGGGTGGCACCTGTGGCTCATCAACTAGGGCGCTGGTCCCATATACTGAAGGTGGCGGGTTCAAATCCAGCCTCGGCCCAAATGCAAAACAAAAAAAAAAAAGAAAGAAAGAAAGAAAGACAATCACACTATGTATTGTCTCACTTTACTGACCACGGTAAAATAAAACTAGAAATCAATTCTAACAGAAACACTAAGTTTAGAAATTAACAAAGTGCACAAAGTTATAGAAATTATGCTGCATCACTGTTGGGTCAATCAAAAAATAAAAAAAAAATTCTTCAAACTGAATGACAAAGGGGACATAACCTTTCATAATTTATATAATTTAGCAAAAGCAGCCCTAAAAGGAAAATTTGTAAGCTTAAAAACCTACATCAAAAAAAAAAAAAGATCAAAAATTAACAACCTAAGGTCACATCTCAAGGACTAGTAAAAGAATAACAAACCAAACCCAAAGCCAGCAGAAAGAAAAAGAAATAACAAAGCTCAGAGCAGAACTAAATGAAATGGAAACAAAAAAAAGAATCAGGTTTGCAGCCGCCCCTGCGACACCAGCGCCACCTCTAGCTCACCAAGCTCCCACCGAAGGAGAAGTGAGGTAAGTAAGACGGTTTTTATACCATGGCTCGTACAAAGCATACTGCCTACAAAATGCACACCAGTGGCACAGCACCCAGAAAGCAACTGGCTACACACAAGAGTGTACTCTTGGCTACTCTCAAGAGTGCGCCCTCTACTGGAGAGGTGAAGAAACCTCATCGCTACAGGCCTAGTACGATACAGGCACTCGTTGAAATTAGACATTACCAGAAGTCCACTGAACTTCTGATTCACAAACTTCCTTTGCAGCGTCTGGGGCGAGAAATTGCTCAGGACTTTTAAGACAGATCTGCACTTCCAGAGTGCAGCTATTAGAGCTTTGCAGGAGGCAAGTGAGGCCTATCGGGTTGGCCTTTTTTTTTTTTTTGATACAGCGCCTCAAGCTGTCACCCTGTATAGAGTTCCGTGACATCACAGCTCACAGCAACCTCCAATTCCTGGGCTCAAGCGAGTCTCCTGCCTCCGCCTCCCAAGTAGCTGGGACTACAGGCGCCCGGTCACAATGCCTGGCCATTTTTTTGGTTGCGGCTGTCATTGTTGTTTGGCAGGCCCGGGCTGGATTCGAACCCGTCAGCTCAGGTGTACATGGCTGGCGCCTTAGCTGCTTGAGCCACAGGCGCCGAGCCTAGTTGGCCTCTTTGAAGACACCAACCTGTGTGCTATCCATACCAAATGTGTAACAATTGTGCCAAAAGACATCCAGCTAGCACACCACATCCGTGGAGAATATGCCTAAGAGTCCACTATGATGGGAAAACATTTCATTATCAAAAGAAAAAATTCTCGTTTCTGTTATTGGTAGTTCTGAACATTAGATTTTTTTCTCTCCCATTGGGTCAAAAGATAAGTCCATGATTGCAACTTGAAAAATAGGGGACAGAAATCAGTTATTGGCAATTTTTCAATTTTCAATGTGTGTGAATTTTTAATATAAATTGAGGATGTGCCGCATTAATACAAGTCAAAATGTTTCAGGGAACAAGTTTCAGCAGTTCAACTTTGCAACAATTAAAAATAAACCTGTTAACCTTTTCTGAACAATGCCAGCATTTTGATTTTTTTTAAAACAAGTAAATTTCTTATTGATGGCAAAAAAAAAAAAAAAAAAAATCAATGAAACAAAAAGTTGGTTGTTTGACAAGATAAAATAACAGACCATCAGCCAGATTAACCAGAAATAGAAGAGAAAGAACTCAAATAACCTCAATCAGAAATGAGAAAGAAGACATTAAACTGACACCAAAGATATATAAAATATCATTTGTGAATACTATGAAAAACCTCTGTAGTACACCAACAAATTAAGAAACCTAGAGAAAATGGACCAATTTCCAGAAACACACCATTTCTGGTTGGATGAAGATGAAATTCCAAGATACAGTCCACAATTGAATATTCACCAAGCTAACGGTGTTTGTCTGATGGTCTAGCAATGGTATTATGTACCTCAGCAGTGATTCTCAACCTGTGGGTCGCGACCCACAGGAACTGTATTAAAGGGTCGTGGCATTAGGAAGGTTGAGAACCACTGCACTACAGTTTCATGAAACCCGGTTACCTGGTTAACTGGTTACAATGGATGTCTACTGCAACCAAATGTATGAAACGATGGGGATACTTATTAAGCAGCCAAGATTAGTCAATGGAGACAAGCCAATTCTCACACAAGACAATGCCCTCAAGCTACAGAAGCTGGACTTGGAAACTATCTTCTACTATAGTCACTAGACCTTGCACTTACTGACCTTCTTCCAAGCTTTAGCCCACTTTTTACAAGGAAAAATACTCAATTCTCAACAAGCTGTGGAAAATACCTTTTGCAGTTTCATTGCCACTTGCTCTCCAGGCTTCTTTGCTGCTGACATAAACAAGCTACCATAAAGATGACAATACTGTCTCAATGGTTTGGTCACACACTTGATTCATTTAATTGTACTGCTTCTTGTTTGAGATATAATAAAAACTTTAGATTCAAAGTTAGACATTTCATATACAATGGCCTATTATGTTAAAATGTCCAATAAGACATGAAAAGGTGCCAATCAGGCCTGGCACAGTGGCTCATGCCAGTAATCTTAGCACTCTGAGAGGCTGAGGTAGGTGGACCACCTGTGGCAGGTGCCCATAGTCCCAGCTACTTGAGCCTAAGACTTTGAGGTTGAGGTTAGCTATGACACCATGGCAGTCTACCCAGGGCTAAAGGGTGAGACTCTACCTCAAAAATAAAAAAGTAAAAATTTAAAAAAGAAAAGGTGCCAATCAAACCCACAACATGCTCTCTTTCACAAAACACTAGGGCAACAGGGACCAGGAAGACACGTGTTGGCAAGAATGTTGAGAAATTGAAACTATCATAGCTAGTAATAAGTAAAATGATGCAGCCACTTTAGCAAACAATCTGGTAGCTCCTCAAAAAGTTGATCATAGGGTACCCTATAAATTAAACTCCAGGATATCTACTCAATAGACAAAACCATATGCACACTAAAATGTTACACAAATGTTCATAACAACATTATCCACAATAGCCAAAAAAGTATTTCTATCAACTGATAAACAAATAAAATGATATAAATATCCATACCACAGAATATTATTTGGCAATAAAAAGGGTAAATATATGCTACAGCATAAATGAACCTTGAAAACATATGGAGATAAAGAAGTGAGAAACAAAAGGTCAGCTTTTCCTCTAAGTAGCCTGAGTTGATCTGTGAAAATGGTTCCCTATTCACTTGACCCAGAAAACCCCACAAAGTCATGCAAGCCAAGAGGCTCAAATCTTCATGTTCACTTTAAGAATACATGTGAAACTGTCCAGGCCATCAAGGGTATGCATATGCGAAAAGCCACCAAGTATCTGAAGGATCTCACCTTAAAAAAACAATGTGTACCATTTCGACATTACAATGGTGGAGTTGGTAGGTGTGCCCAGGCCCAACAGTGGGGCTGGACACAGAGGTCAGTAGCACAAAAAGAGTGCTGAATTTTTGCTGCATATGCTTAAAAATGCAGAGAGTAATGCTGAACTTAAGGGTTTAGATGTAGATTAAGCAAACAAAGCACCCAAGATGCGTTGCTGAACTTATAGAGCTCATGATCGCATTAACCCTTACATGAGCTCCCCCTGCCACATGGAGATGATCCTTAACTGAAGAGGAACAAACTGTTCCCAAACCAGAAGAAGAGGTAGCACAGAAGAAAAAGAAGAAACAAACTGTTTCTTCAGTTTCTTCTTTCTTCCAGAAGAAACTGAAAAAACAAAAACTTATGGTATGGGAACAGATGCAACATAAAATAAATGCCAATAACAGTAAAAGAAAAAAGAAACAAAGGTCACATTGTGCATGACACCATTTACATGAAATGTCCAAAATAGGTATATCCATAAATATAAAACAGATTAGTAGTTGCCTCAGAATGATAGCAGTGGCTGTTGAGGAGTACAGAGTTTCTTTTTCAGGTGACAAAATGTTCTAAATAGTGGTAAGAGTTGCATAACTCTTTGAACACAGTAGAAAACTATCAAACTGTGCGCTTTTAAAGGGTGAATTTCTATGATGTATGAATTGTATAATTCAATTAAAATCTCATTAAAAAAATAAAGAACACTTCTAGGTTTAACTCTGACACATAAATAACTTGGGAGTCAACACTCACATCCTACAACAAGAAAGCAGCTAAACTGAAAATTAACTACTCTTAGATTTATCAGAGAACTGAGTTCACAGGGCAAAACATCTCCAGGAAAACAGAGGAGACAAGTGAATACAAAGAATCAGAACTTAATAGGAGCAGCAGCCTCTAAAGCTAGTAAATGCAAGAAACACCTCAAAGGTAATTAACAGCAACTTTAAAATTTGTTGGGGGCATAGTCTTACAGAAGCCCCCCACGCTTTCATAATTTGTACCTCCAGAAACTCTACCTGGTGTTCATTAGAGAAAAATCCCCTCCATTGGGGGTAAGGAACAGGAAATGTTAAGCATTTTGAAATATGAACAGAACAATCTGTTCTCTTTAACAAAGACTTATCTTTAAGGACAACTATTTCCCAGACCTTCTGACCTAGAAGGGCTAATAGACAATTCCAGCCCCTCTAACATTCCTGACAGAAGTTGAGGGAGGGGGGAGGGGGTGGGTGTGAGAAGGCTAAGAAACTATTCTAAAGGTCACAGCCCAAGAACTCTAGCCCACTAAAAAAAGAGATTTAATTGTAAGACTACCACTTTTCCCCAGTACCTTATCACTACATCAACAGGGTTCTGATATAACTATACTAGATTACAACTGAGGAAGTTATATAACACAGAAGAGACTATTTTAAAAGTTTCTAGAAAAAAGGGAAGACAAAAACAAGGAAACTAAAGGAAAACGAAACCTCTGACACCTATAAATACAAACACCCAGCAAACGTAAAACATACCCTAAATCCTAACCAGATAAACATAAAATCTTACATTAAAGATCTATTTACCTGAGTTTCTACTATTCAGTAAGTCATGTCCAGATTTCAAAAAAAAATTACAAGGCATGCAACAGGCAAGAAAAAGCAATCTGAAGAGACCAAGCAAGCATTAAAACCAAACTCAGATAAGGTAAAGATTTTAATGATCTGAGAATTTGAAATACCTAATTAATATGCTTAGCGCTAAAAGAAGGAATCAAGATAGAAATGAAAAACACTAACACAAAAGAAGAATGTTTTTGATGGGCTATCAGTAGATTGGACACTGCCAAGGAAAGAACGAGTGACCTTGAAAAAACTGGAACACAATTTCCAAGAACTGTGGGACAACTATAAAAGATGAATAATATGCGTAATGGTAATGCCAGGACAAGAAAGAAAAGAAAATGTCTGAAATAATAATGGTTGAAAATTTTCTAAAATTGATGACAAATATCAAGCCACAAATCTGGAAAGCTCAAGGAATACTGAACATAATATCATACATCAACACCTAGGCTTCTCTCAACTGTAAGCCAAAAGACGAAGAGAAATTCTTGAAGGAAACCAGGAGGGGAAAAAAAAAAAAACTTAGCCTATAGAAAAATGGTTAAGAGTTACATCAGACTTCTCTTCAAAAACCATGCAAATAAGAGAAGAGCCAAATACAGTAGAACCCTGTAAGCTTACCCTCAGGAGACTGTATGTAACAAACTGGTGAACGAAAGGAGATGGTCAACATAAGGAACTAGGCCCACTATCCTGATATGGACATGTAGTGCATATCTGGTTTATGAAAGTTAGGTTAATTTAAGGAGGTGGTCAATGTAGAGAGATGGTCAACTACAGAGGTTCTGCTGTATTTAACTGCTCAAAGACTGGAAGGCTAAATACATTTTTGTCCTACAGGGTTGGGGTTAGCTTTTAATTTATGAGGTAATTAATTTACCCAGTGCCTTATTTGAAGCATTTTTATGAGCACAGTTTCTAGATACAGTGTTTATGAATTTCAGAAATAAAAGAAATTTAATCAGACCAAAACTATACTAAATGTTATCTTCATAATATACATTTCATCTGACAGGTATAATGGTCATCTATCAAATTCGTTGCTTGATTTTTAATTTTAAAATTTCAAATTCTGAATAGTTTCTTCATGTATAGAAGTTATTCAGGCTATAGTGGGATCATTTTTGTCTTATATGTCTTAAAAACTATTATCTTTTGAAATAAAGTGTTTTATTTCTGCCAAATGCCATAATGAATAGAATGAAATAACACTCTTAAATTAAGAGCACCAAAAGTTAATTACTGCAGCAAGTGTATCTATTTCTATAAATTCAGGACACTTGTCTATAACTCACAAGTTATCAATCTTAAACATTTAAACATACACTCATTTTTTTCTTCATTTAAAAGAACATACTCTAATTTCTTTCAACCATAAAAATGAACTGCCATTAAAAGTGATAATACATCCAACTGGTAATTCACATAGTAGTGCTATAAAATTAAACCAAAAACATTTCATCAATAATCACAGATGTATTTTTCAGAGTTAAAAAAAAAAAAAAAAGGGGTGCCGGCCCCATATACCGAAGGTGGTGGGTTCAAACCCGGCCTCGGCCAAATTGCAAAAAAAAAAACAAAAAAATAGCCGGGCGTTGTGGCGGGCGCCTGTAGTCCCAGCTACTCGGGAGGCTGAGGCAGGAGAATCGCCTAAGCCCAGGAGCTGGAGGTTGCTGTTAGCTGTGTGATGCCACGGCACTCTACCAATGGTGATAAAATGAGACTCTGTCTCTAAAAAAAAAAATTCACATTGGCTCAAGCCTGTAATTCTAGCCCTCTGGGAGGCAGGCCAAGGCCGGTGGATTGCCTGAGCTCACATGTTTGAGAACAGCTTGAGCCAGAGGGAGACCCTGTCTCTAAAAATAGCCAGGCATTGTGGCAGGTGCCTATAGTTCCAGCTACTTGGGAGGCTGAGACAAGAGATCACTTGAGCCCAAGAGTTTGAAGTTGCTGTAAGCTATAAACCATGGCACTCTACTAAAGGCAATGCTTAAAAAGTGAATCACAAAAAAAAAAAAAAAAAAAAAAAATCAGGGCAGCTCCTGTGCCTGGAAGGAGTAGGGCGCCAGCCCCATATACTGGAGGTAGTGGATATACCCAGCCCAGACCAAAAACTGCAAAAAAAAAAAAAAAATCACTTTTTAAAAGGTATGAAAACTTATTTAAAAAAAAAAAAAGGAATTGTTTAGAAAGCTAAGGTTCTAAAAGATAACATTAACACATCAGAAATTTTGTGTCAACAGATGAAACTTCAGTATGCCATTGTATTAATCATGGTTTTTATCTTCTTTATGTTTTTACATCTTAAGAAGCTTGCTGGCTAAGGAAAGACTAGACTGCCCCTATCAAGACTTAGAGATAGCAGGGGGCTCACAGAAGCATGTCCTTTATATACAAACCAACCAATCCTGACCTCACTTACAAGAGCCAATATTTCCCACCTTAAATCGTCAATCATTCCAGGACTAGGTACCAGGCAAGTAGAGACCACCTCTACAAGTCTAAGCCTACTGGAATTAACCGAAACTATTCACCCTACCTTTTCCTGGGAAATGTCAACAAAAGCTCTGGCCTAGACCTTCCCCTAGCTCTTCCTATCCTCTGCCTCCTGACAGTTAACATGGTGCTTCCCTCACAGCACTGCATGGAGTGCAGCGACCCCTCTGGGGCCTGTGAGTATAATAAAATTCTCCCTTCCAAGCCTCCTAGGACCACACAGACTTCACCATGTCATATCCAACATTTACATTCTTAGGACAGACACAGTTAATAGACAAAAGAAATTCAAGTATATCCATTACAAAACACTTCAAAATTAAATACTAATCACTAGATGATTACCTGAATCAACAGAATTGAGCTAAGAAACTTACAAACTAAATAACAGAAAATGGAAATCCTTTTTTCAGTATTACTACTCAAACCTAGGACACTCTGCTTTCTTATCTGTGATAAAAAATTTTGTCCCAATTCTAATTCTATGTTGACAGTAAAGCACTTATCTATCTCTATATATACCATACCTTCTCTATCCCTTCCTCTCAAGCATAATCATGAAAAACAAAAATTACTTTTTGCCTCTGACAAGTCCACAACAACACGAGGTCAGACAAGTTTGTGAACTCATCCTAGAAAAAATGCTACATACCTCACTGCTGAGTATCACTACAGTCACCTTCCAGTGCGCTCCCCTTGGGAAGCTATGCACCAACGCCAGCACCTACTCCACCCTTTTTCCAGAATGGTCATCATAGCTGCCGTTCAAGGTCTGACAATTAAGTTTGCAAACTGATCCTAGGAAAAGTACTACATATCTCATCGTTGAATATCACTATAATCACCTTGGATGTTCAATAGTTTTTAATAGGAATTCTCCAATTTTTAATATTAATCAGTGGGAAATTAGTAGGGTTTTTTTTCCCCTGCAGCACCTAAGAATTAGAAGAAAAATTACTGCAGAAATGAAAACAAACTGAGACACAAGGGTGAACGTATCCCAGAGGAAAAGGGGAGAGAATGGACAACAATTTAAAAACAGACAAAAGGGTTTTCTAAGCATATGATCTTCAGTTAGACAAAGACGTAACATACACTCACAATTAGAGTCCCCCAAAACCAAACCCATGTAATGCAACAGGGAAAATCTTGAAAACTATCATAACAAAAAAATTTTTCTGAAATAAAACACTTGAACCTAGTGCTTAAGCCAGTAACTGAAGGGCAACACCAAGAAATATTCAAGTATTACTGTTTTGTTTTGAGACAGAGTCTCACTATGTCTCTCAGAGTGCCCTGCTGTCGCAGCTCACAACCACCTCAAACTCCTGGGCTTAAGTGATTCTCTTTCCTCAGCCTCCCGAGTAGCTAGGACTACAGGCATCCGCCACAACACCTGCTATTTTTTGGGTGCAGCTGTCATGGTTGTTTAGCAGGCCTAGGTCAGGCTCGAACCCGCCAGTCGTGTGTGTGGCTGGTGCCCTACTCACTGAGTTATGAGTGCTGAGCCAGCATTACTGGTTTTTAGAAGAAAAATCTTTCAGGCATACAAACAAATGATAAAATTCCTTGTAAGAGGGGAAAAAATGGCATAAGAATTTGACGATAATATCAATACTTCATATCCAAGCCCATATCCAAGGTCATGATGCTCATATGAAAATATGAATCAGGAATGTTACATCCCATCAAATCTTCAAATAAAAGGGTATAATAGTCTGAACCAGAAAGACTTAATGAATACTATTCCCATGATCTCTTCCTGAGCTCTCTAGTAGAGTAGAAGCTTCAAATAACAAAAAAAAAAAAACACTTAAAAGCAGCTTTGGGATAAGGTCTAGTGATGCATATTGAACATATTTAATTTAGAACACTAAATAATGCTGATAAAAATAACAAGAGTAGTACATGCAAATGTCATATGCTCTTACAATTCAGATATAAACAATTAAAGAAATGGAGAAGTGAATGACCTACTATACTTGAAAGAACAAATGTATCATGCTACATGAAAGAAAAGCCACTCAAAAGGTTACAAAGTTTACATATAGACAACATTGTTGTTTCAAAAGGTAAAACTATAGAACCAGAACACAAGTTACCAGAAGTAAGGGGTGGGAGGAGGGTCTGAGATAAAGGGGCAACAAGAGGGGAGGAAAGAAAACAGCTCTCTATTTTGACTGTGGTGGTTGTTATGTAATCCTATTTGTCAAAACTCTGAACTGTACACAAGAAGAAATGTGTTTCACTGCATGTTAACCAACAACAAAATTTTTAAACACACACACGCAAAAAAGAAAGATGCTGGGGAAGAGGGAAGAAATGGTAAGGAAGAGGTTACTAGCTAATTTCATTATTGCTCACAATAGAGAGTACCTTAAGAGGAGGGGACTACAGTTATTACCATAAAGCCAACTCTCTCAATGTAAAAATATACTAACCCTCCCAAAAGAAGAGCAAAGAAAATAGATATCATACAATTAAACCTCCCTCCCAAACATCTGAATACATAAAGAAAAATAACATTAGGTATGTAAATTGTTACCACAATAAATTCATGATTTTAAATCTCAGTTTCTTGATGTTTTTACTTCTCTTATCAATGAACATTTACTATTACCTATGTGTGGGACAACATAATAAAGCTATGAAAAGGAAAACTGCTTGCTCTCCTACAGCTGATACTCTAACAGGAAAAATTGTAAATAAATAATTGTGAATATGATTAAATGCTACGAAGGGGAAGTACAAGATGCTGTGAAAGTAGATAACAGAGGAACCTAACCAAGTTAAAGATAGAAAGGTTGTCAAAACAGCCTTTCAAAAATAATGGTGATCGGCTTGGCGCCTGTGGCTCAACGGGCTAAGGCGCCAGCCACGTACACCTGAGCTGGCGGGTTCGAATCCAGTCTGGGCCCGCCAAACAACAATGATGGCTGCAACCAAAAAATGGCCAGGCGTTGTGGCGGGCGCCTGCAGTCCCAGCTACTTGGGAGGCAGAGGCAGGAGACTCGCTTGAGCCCAGGAATTGGAGGTTGCTGTGAGCTGTAATGCTACGGCACTCTACCCAGGGCGACAGCTTGAGGCTCTGTCTCAAAAAAAAAAAAGAAAATAATGGTGATCACCTGAGCCCAGGAGTTTGAGGTTGCTATGAGCTATGATGCCACAAACTATATCCAGGATGACAAATTGAGACACTGACTCAAAAAAAAAAAAAAAAAAAAAAAGACTTAACTTTAAGTTTTAATAAATTTCACATCATGCCCCACCCTCCTAACTCATAAAGCCCCACATGCTAAGCACTCAGCAAAGAAATTCACCTCTCCTGCCTCCTCAGCCTCCCACTGACTCACTAGATTCCCTCTCCACAGCTTACTTATACAACAAGGTCTCTCCCACCCAAATGTAAATGGGAATTATATTTCTGGAGAATAATCTGGGCATGTGTATCATGAGCTTTAAAAATGTGCATGCCTGTCCGAGTGCAGTGGCTCACGCCTGTAATCCTAGCACTCTGGGAGACGGAGGTAGGAAGATCACTTGAGCTCAGGAGTTCAAGACCAGTCTGAGCAAGAGACCCCATTTCTACTAAAAATAAAAAAAATCAGCCAGGCATTGTGGCAAGTGCCAGTAGTCCCAGCTACTGGGGAGGCTGAGGCAGTAAGAGTTTGAGGTTGCTGTGAGCTGGGCTGATGCCACAGCACTCTAACTTAAGCAACAGAGTGAGACTGTCTTTTTTTCTTTTTTTTTTTTTTTTGAAAAGGTAACTTCCCTTTCTTTTGCCCTAGTACTTCCACTTTAAGAAATCTTCCCTTTTATTGGGATTTGGATTGAAGAAAGGGGAAGGATGGGGGGCGGGGAGGAAGAAGAAGGGAAAGGGGAAGGAAAAAGGAAAAGGGTGGGGATAGGGGAAGGGATAGAAAAAGAGATGAGAGAGGGAGGAGAGAAAGAGAGAAATCTTTCCTAAGGAAATAAAGACAGATTTCATGCAAAAAGATTTAGAATAATGAAAGAATTAGAAACAATCTAAATAACTGGAGAATAATTATGTATGTACTTCAATATACTTACAACAGACTATGCCACAGCCAAAAGCAAAAAAAAAAAGATATTTGGACCTGTTGATCTTGTAGGAAAATGCTTTTAATTATATAAGAAATACATAGTAATTAGTATGTGCTATACTACTAATATGTATATTAGTATGTACTAAACACAGGATATAAAAACCTGCAAGAAGAATACAACTACACTTAAAAATGTAAGCGTATATAAAAAACTGGAAGAACACAGTATAAATAGCAATTATTTATACAAAATTATGGTTCATTTTCTTCCTCACATTTTTTAGTACTTTTCAAATTAGCAATGTATTCTTCTTCTAAATGAGTCATGAATTACTGTTTCTTGCAATAGCAATAGAGCTACGCAGTCCACTGACACATTCTCTCCATTCCTTACCTGTAACTCTTTGACACGCTGCACCTGCTACCATCTCAACTTTAAGGAAACTGCTATCACAAGAAGTACTGACACCCTAAATCCAAACCATGAACACTTAGTAATCCTTTTTAGAACTGACTTCCTTGGCTTCTACAAACATCATACTTTTAGGATCTGCCTTGTAACTTTTTAATAACTCCTTTTCAGAATCTCTAGCTGAATTCCCTCCTAGATATGTCTTTTTTTTCAATTTTTTTTTCTTTTTATTAAATCATAGCTGTGTACATTAATGCAATTGTGAGGTAAAATGTGCTGGTTTTATATACAATTTGAAATATTTTCATCTAAATGGTTAACATAGCCTTCACAGTATTTTCTTAGTTATTGTGTTCAGACATTTATATTCTGCATTTAGTAAGTTTCACAAGTACCCTTGTAAGATGCACCATAGGTGTGGTCCCACCGACTTCCCTCCCTCCCCCCATCCTCCTCCCTCCCCTTTCCCCATATTCTTGGGCTATAATTGGGTTATAGCTTTATATGAAAGCTATAACTTGGTTTCATAGTAGGGCTGGGTACATTGGATACTTTTTCTTCCATTCCTGACATACTCTGCTAAGAAGAATATGTTCCAGCTCCATCCATATAAACATGAAAGACATAAAATCTCCATGTTTCTTTAAGGCTGCATAGTATTCCATGGTGTACATATACCACAATTTATTAATTCATTCAAGGGTCGATGGGCACCTGGACTTCTTCTATGACTTAGCAATTATGAACTGGGGTGCAATAAACATTCTGGTACAAGTATCTTTGTTATAATGTGATTTTTGGTGTTCTGGATATATACCTAGCAGAGGAATTACAGGATCAAATGGCAGGTCTATTTTTAGATCCCTAAGTGTTCTGCAAACATCTTTCCAAAAGGATTGTATTAGTTTGCATTCTCACCAGCAGTGTAGAAGTGTTCCCTTTTCTCCACATCCATGCCAACATCTCTGGTTTGGGGATTTTATGATATGGGCAAATCTTACTGGAGTTAGATGTTATCTCAAATAGTTTTCATCTGCACTTCTCTGATGATTAAGGATGATGAGCATTTTTTCATATGTCTGTAGGCCATGCGCCTGTCTTCTTCAGAGAATTTTCTCTTCAAGTCCCTTGCCCACCCTGAGATGGGATCACTTGTACTTTTCTTGCTAATACGTTTGAGTTCTGTGGATTCTGGTTATTAAACCTTTGTTGGAGACATAACCTGCAAAAATCTTCTCCCATTCTGAGGGCTGTCTGCTTGCTTTATTTACTGTTCTTGGCTGTGCAGAAGCTTTTTAGTTTGATCAGGTCCCAGTAATGTATTTTTGGTGTTGCTTCAATTGCCTGGGGGGGGGCGGTCCTCTTCATAAAATACTCGCCCAGACCAATTTCTTTAAGTGTTTTCCCTGTACTTTCTTCTAGTATTTTTATAGTTTCATGTCTTAAGTTTAAAACTTTAATCCAGTGAGAGTCTATCTTACTTAAGTAGTAAAAGGTGTGGGTCCAGTTTCAGTCTTCTACAGGTCTCCAGCCAGTTCACCCAGCACCATTTGGTAAATAGGGAATCTTCTCCACAGTGAATGTGTTTAATTGGCTTGTCAAAGATCAAATAACAGTAAGTAGCTGGGTTCATCTCTTGGTTCTCTATTCTGTTCATACATCTATCTCTCTGTTTTTGTGCCAGTACCATGCTGTTTTATCACTATCGATTTATAGTACAGTCTCAGGTCTGGTAGTGTGATTCCTCCTGCTTTGTTTTTATTTCTAAGTAATGTCTTGGCTATTCGAGGTTCTTTTCTGATTCCATATAAAATGAAGTATTATTTTTTTGAGATTTTTAAAGTATGACAGTGGAGATTTAATAGGGATTGCATTAAAATTGTATATTGTTTTGGATAGTATGGACATTTTAACAATGTTCATTCTTCTCATCCATGAGCATGGTATGTTTTTCCATTTGTTAACATCTTCAGCTATTTATTTTCTTAAGAGTTTCATAGTTCTCTTTATAGCGATCTTTCATGTCCTTCATTAGGTAAACTCCCAAATATTTCATCTTCTTTGGCAGTACTGTGAATGGAATAGAGTCCTTGACTATTTTTTCAGCATGACTATTGTTGGTATATATAAAGGCTACAGATTTTTGAGTGTTGATTTTGAAGCCTGAGACGCTGCTGTATTCCTTGATCACTTCTAAGAGTTTTGTAGGAGAATCCCTGGTTTTTTCAGGATATACAATCATATCATCCGTGAAGAGTGAAAGTTTAGTCTCTTCTGACCCTATGTGGATACCCTTGATTGCCTTTTCTTACTTAATTGCAATGGCTAAGACTTCCATTACAATGTTAAAAAGCAGTGAAGACCGCCGGGCCTTAGCCCACCGCCAGCAGCAGCCAGGAAGTCTGCAGGGACTCTCCCGTGGTGCCGTTCTGTGCCCTGCCAGGCCTTAGCCCGTTGCCCACTGAGACCCCTGCCCATCTGTGCCCCAGGCCCACCGCCCACAGCAGCCAGGAATTCTACTCCGCTGGGACCCCTGGGTAGCCCCGACTGGCACCCCACCAGGCCTTGACCCGCTGCCAGCAGCAGCCAGGAAGTCCACTAGGATTTCCTCCCCGGGCGATCTGTGCCCCGCCGAGCCTCGGCCTGCCACCCACCAGGACCTTCGCCTGGCTCTGATCCGTGCCCCAGGCCCTCCACCCACAGTGGCCAGGAACTCCACACCACCGGGACTCCTGCGCAGCCCCAAGTGGCACCCCACCTGACCTTGAGCCGCTGCCAAAAGCAGCCAGGAAGTCCACTAGGACTCCCTCCCAGGGGGATCTGTGCCCTGCCCGGCCTCGGCCTGCCGGGACCCCAGCATGGCTCTGATCTACGCCCTCCGGGACTTGGCCCTCTGCTTGCAGCAGCCAGGGACTCGGCCGGGCCTTGGCTCGCAGCCTGGCCTGCTATGGCCAGGGACCCTGCTGGGACCCCCATGCCGGGCCTTCGCCTGCCGCCCACACAAGCCAGGGGCTCCACCAGGAACCTGGCAGGCCTCCGCCTGCCTGCCCGGGCCAGGAACTCTGGGAGCCACACAACCCGCCTGCCTCCCTACCCTCTCTGCCTCCGCACTGGCCCCGCCAGTCTGGCCAGGAACCTAGGAGGCTGCGCAACCCGTGCCCTCCCTCTGGAGCCCTCCTCCCAGCCAGAAACTGCTAGAGGCACAGGCTCGCTTTGCAAAGGCCACCTGGTGCCCCGTTCCATGCCCTGCTGCTTGACCAGGCGTGCCACACTCCGGAGCTGCTCCTGCAACCAGAACTCCCTGAGTGGGGCAATCCCAGAAGAGCTACCCAGGGTCACTCCCAACAAAGATCCAGTAACAACAGAGTGATCCTGCTGGGGTCTGATCTGGGAGAGACACCTCCCCAACTCTGAGGACGGTCATAGGCAACAGTGAAAAATAATCATGAGGCGGAATCAACAGAAAAACTTTGGCAATGTGAACATCAGAGTAGATCAACTCCACCAAGGAATGACAAGGTAGATACAGCACAAGATCCCTTCATAAGCAAATGGCTGAGATGTCAGAAGTTGAATTCAGAGTCTGGATAGCAAATAAGATCAGCACAGTGGAGGAAAAGATGGAATTAGAATTTCAAGCAGCAATCCAAAAGATGACCCAAAAGATGTCTCAAGAACTGAATGAATTCAAAGACAAAATGACCAAAGATTTTGACACACTGAGATAAGAAGTTGCAGCGCTCAAAGATCTGAGAAATACAGTAGAATCCCTCAGTAACAGAATGGAGCAAGCAGAAGAAAGGATTTCTCACATGGAAGACAAAGCTTTGGAACACTCCCAAACTTCCAAAGAAAAGAAATGGAAGGCAAAAATGGATCATTCTCTCAGACAGCTCTGGGATAACTCGAAGAAAACCAACATTCGTCTTACAGGGATAGCTGAAAACGATGAAGTGGCGTCACAAGGCACAGAGTCTCTTCTTTATGAGATTATGAAAGAGAACTTTCCAGACATGCCAACAGATTCTGAAATTCAGATAGGAGACAGTTTCAGAACCCCAGCACGACCCAACCCAAATAAGACATCCTCCAGGCACATCATAATTAAGTTCACTAAAGTTAGTATGAAGGAGAAAATTCTGAAAGCAGCTAGATGTAAGAAATCCATTACCTACAAGAGGAAGAATATTAGAATAACTGCAGATCTCTCTGATCAAACCTTTCAAGCTAGAAGAGAATGGTCATTGACTTTTAATCTCCTAAAACAAAAGAACTTTCAACCCAGGATC
>CAUYRH010082228.1:0-29235 GCA_963574655.1 Perodicticus potto
GGGCACCTGTAGTCCCAGCTACTTGGGAGGCAGAGGCAGGAGACTCGCTTGAGCCCAGAAATTGGAGGTTGCTGTGAGCTGTGATGCCACAGCACTCTACCCAGGGTGATAGCTTGAGGCTCTGTCTCAAAAAAAAAAAAACAAAACAAAGTCAGAAATGCACTGTCCCAGCTTTCATTTCTATGTAACTCTTATCTCTTAGGGTTTGAAATCTCAACAGAAATCATCAATGAATGCTACACTTTTCCTCAAGGGAAAACTAGCAGAAGGTTCCCTAGAGGCAGGGACTAAGACCTCTCAATATACAGGATCACCAGAGTAGCTCCTTCCGACTCGATTCTTGAGCTGGGTTCAGATACACCAGCCCATGAGGCCCGGGTTTCCTTGTATCATTATCTCACTATTGGTGTGTCTGGGCTGTGCTCCAGCCATCTTTATGCTCCCTACCATACAAACTATAGCAGTCTTCTCCATTCTCACCACCATCCTAGTGGGCACCAGTTATCAGCCTCTGACAACATGCCTGCCAGAGCTGACATATACAGACATATAGATTTTAAACTTCATAATTCAGCAAGGCACCCTCAGGGAAACTCCGACCTAATCTATACCACCATACATGGTGGCCATGCTGGCATTTGTTAAACATTATAAAAGCTTTTGCTCATATAATCCTCATAACAACCCCAAGAGGTAGGTGTTATCATCTAAATTTTCAAACAAGAACACTAAAAGGATTCACAGCTGCTGGATAACCAAGTTAAGATGTTGAACTTTCAACAATGAGATCTGAGATTTTTCAAACTTTTTATTTAAAACTTTTGTTCGATGAAACACAACAGAAACACTACTAAAATAAAAGTGTTAAACAGCTTCTCCTTGACCAGTGCCTTCTCCTGTCCCTTCCCCAGGCCAGCCCTTGTTCTCCAAAGATTTCCACCAGCTTGTGGATGACCCTTGCCAGCTGGCTTTTCCTGGGCTAGACTGAGGAAGCCACCAAACTTCAGTAAGGTTCTTGTTACAGTAACTCTCCATATGGCTCTCGATAACTTCCTTCCATATAGTCTAGAACTTTCTACCTTCTCCCTACCTACGATGTTGCTCGTCCCCTAGTTACTCACTGCACCATGTTCAGTAGACCCTTCCTATTCATTGAGCTTCATTTAAACCAGGATACATCTGCCTCTTTGTTCCCATCACTCGATTCTCAATCAGCCTGAATGAAGCTGAATTCTCCAAGCCTCTTTGGACAGGGACACCTGGAATGCAGGCTGTTGTCCAGCCCCAGATGGGAGCCTATGAGGATAGAGTGCCCATGAACTCCAGCCATTTTGGAACCTGACTACACCTCTCTTTGTGTTATCTCCTCTTGCTTAGATCTAAACTTGCTTCTTGTTCTAAAACAGAGCCAGGTGTGTCAGTGCCAAGAGCCTCACTGACAGGAGGTCTTTTTACAAGCTCCAGAGTTTACTTAATGCTGAGGTTGGTGTCGGTCCCTTTGAAGAAGAAAATAAAACACGGAAACACTTTCCCCTTCACTTTCCCCTTCACCTCCTAACCACCCAGGCCCCAAATAACTCAGGACTTCACCTCTTCCCAGGCTCTTCAGGACAGGCTGGTGCCTTTCTGTGTATTTGTTTCTTCTCTCATCATAGCATTGAACTCTCTTGTCTTGTGGCTTTCTGCTCACTTGTGCCTCCCCACCTAGACTCTCAGGTCCATGAAGAAAGAAACTGTATCCAACTTGTTTGATGCTCTACTCACACCCTTTGCACTAAAACTGGTGCACATTGAAGACCTGTTGAGTGAATAAATTATTGTGAATTATTGGGTTACAAAATACCAGTTAACAGCTGATAGCACCAGTGGTAAAAATAACTATGTATTTAGATGAGGCTTGTTTTTTATTTTTAAACTTGAATTAAATTTGGAAAGACCGCTAATTCTCTTCTTCAAGATGAAACTAAACATCTGGTTTTTCACTGTCTGAAGTAATGATACAAACATGTTTTGGGTTCAGTTAGCATTTCCAAGCAAATGGTTGGCCACCTGTCTGTATCTGGTTATAATTTTGAATTTGTCAACCCCTTAAATAGACTTTAATAATCTTTAGAAAGTCTTCATTTCAAAGAATGTGGTCTATTGGGACCATTGTATCATCCATTTTAAAAGTTATTTAAAATTTGATGTAAATGATAATGTTTATGCTTCATTTTAACCTAAGCCATCAACAAATATTCAACATTTCATTTTAAAATATTGGATAGCAAGGATTTATTTTTATTCTCATCGAAGGGTTGATTTTTACTTTAGAAACATGGAATTTGAATACCAACATTGAAAATAGCAGCCTTCACCCTTGTCTTGATGCTACATAATTTTATTTATTTCCCCCATGTTTTTTTAAATTCTCCAAACTGAAACCCTAAGGTCTCCTTCCTCTACCAAGAGTGACTGCAGTGCAGGGTTTGAGTCTCCGGTTACAAGCTTTGTTGTTTGCAAAAGAAGCACAGGTGATGTAGATACTCCCTTTGATCTGTCCGATCCCAGCCCTTATCTAGACACTGACAGATAGAAACCTTTGAGTATTGGGTTTTGTCCACCTTGACTTCCCCTTAACAAACTTGTTCTCACGTTATTCCAAGAGACAAATATTTTGAAGTGAAGAACACGAACGGTTGCTAAATATTAGCTTTCAAAGGCTTCAAGTCACATGATATTTGCTTGGGTTACCTCTTCTTCAGGTCTATATAAAGAATGGTGTTTACTCTTGAACGCTCTTTGGGGCTGAGGCCCTGCTGGGCAAAGAAATATGCAGAAAAGAATGTAAACATGGTTGGGACTTGCTGGGTTTTGTGGATGCAGAAATCTTTGCTTGACTTAGGCAAATCAGAAAACTGAGAGGTTGAGAATTGCAAAACACGTAAGATTTGAAAGGCAATAAAGGTCTCACGTGAAAATCAAAAGAGCAAAACATCATAAACACCCTCTCTACCTCAGATTTTCTGCCAGGTCAGAGATGATTGCTCACAACAATTTTAGAGAAAAACAGTAAAAGTCTAACTTTTTCTACTGACCTGAAATAACCAAGAATTATTACATTTATCATATTCCACAAGCATGAAATGATAGGCCTAGTAAATCATAGTTTCAGGTCAAATCAAGGGTAATTTGTAAACTGTCAGCAGTCTAAGTTAACCATTCAACTTTTCTCCCTGAAAATGTCACTGGGTCAAGTTAAATTTGAACAACTTTCAGCAACCAAATTGTCCCAGATTGTCTCAATTAACACTACAAGTGTTAAATGCATATGAACTTTTATCCAAGATTTTTCTATGACTGTATATGAATTTTGCTGTCTTCTTTACATACAGAATTTGGCCTCTAAATTTAACTTTATATGACAATTTAAGTCTAAATTCACATTGTTCTACCAAAGGCAGGTATTAAGGTCCTAAGATATTAAACAGAGTCTAGGATTGAAGACTTCTCAGCTATATGACAGTTGACAAATGATTAAACTTCTCTGATCATCTACTTCCTTCTTAGTAAAATAAGAAATATGCTTATTTGACTTGTAAAATGTTTATAAGGGCAGTAAGTCAAAGAATGTAAAAAATTTATAAACTAATAAGTACTGTTCACGGGGGCAAGGGGAGACAGGGAGGAGTGATCAGGTTGAAAACTTTATTATAGATAACATGTTGACAAAATTTTTAACTATTTTTCAAATTTTATTATTCATCAAAGATCACTCAATCGGATGTATTTCGTTTGTTTCCACTAATGTATAGTAGGTACAGTATGTGTTGAAATGTAATTATTCGACTGTTGATGAAGATTTGGATTGTTTGCAGTCGGGGCTACTATGAATACTGGTGCTATTAACTTCTTGGGCATGTCTTGTACACATGCGTGCATTCCATAGGGAGCATACGTAGGTATAGAATGCTGGGTCACGGGATGTGCACGGGTTCATTGTGAGACGGTGCTGATTTCCAGTCCTGACAGGAGGAAAGAGGAGTTCTCATTGTTCCTCATCTTTGCAAATATGTTGCACTGATAGTTTTCTTAATTTTAACCATTCTAGAATATTTGTAGTGGTGTTACTGGGGCAATTTTATTTCAATGTAGAATTGAGTGTCCTCACAAGTGCTTACTACACATCTGGACATTCTCTTTTTTCTTTCTTTTCTTTCACTTTCTTAGGGGCTGGGGAATCTCACTCTGTTGCCCCAGGCCAGAGTGCCATGCATCATAGATCAGAGCCACTTCAAACTCCTGGACTCAAGTGATCCTCCTGCCTCAGCCTCCCCAGGAGCTGGGACTACACCCACCCACCACAATATCCAACAAATTTTTCTATTTTTAGTCGAGAGGAGGGTCTCATTCTTATTCAGGCTGCTCACAAGCTCCTGAGCTCAAGTGATCCACCTGCCTCGTTCTCCCAGAGTGCTGGGGTTACAGATGGGAGCTTCCCCACCCAGCCTGGATAAAACTACATATTCTCTTTTGAGAAGTGCCTATTGAAGTTTCTTGAACATTTGTCTGTTGGTCCTTGTGTCTTTTCCTTATTATTCAATATTCTTTTATATAATCTGGCTGTGAATCCCAGTTATTCAATAGCTTTTATTTCCTCCTCTCTTGCTTTCTTTTGAATTATTTTTATTATCTCATTTTCTACTACTGAGTTTCCATTATTTTAGTGTTAAAACTAGTAGTTACAATATGTACTCTTGAGTTATTATTACAGTCTCATATAAAATTAGTACTTTGGCCACTCATTAGACAATATAAGTGAACTCTAATTATGGAAGAAATTGCCAATGTTTTAAATGTTGCCAAGGGAAAATAAAGCATTTATAGACAAAGGAATTGGGAGAGGTAAGAAGAGAGGGAAGGGAATATATGTGTGTTAATTTCCTCTTATTTCATAGCAGAGAATCAGTAAGTACAGACTACAGATAATAAAATAAGAAATAAAAGTTTAGCTCTGTTATTTTTGTATGAAGGTAGCCATTAGAAGAGCAGTAATGCACATTTGTCTTTTAATTTTTGCTTGCCTCGATTTGAGCAGCTTTTTACACTTGGGGAATTCCACATCTTATGAGTCCTAATGGGTAGGAAACACTTCCGCAGCTACAAAAGATAAAAATACATATTCCCGTCTCTCCCTTGAAATTCGGGTACATGCCTAGGGTTTAGACCCAACGAAGAGCTAATGACCCAAGAATAAGACCCCAAAGTGCTCTCTCTTTCTCTATGAACTTGCTTTCCAGAGATAGATTGAAAATGGGGTGGACGGTAATGATAACAGTGATTTTCCGCTGGGCATGGTGCCTCGCACCTGTAATACTAGCACTTTAGGGGGCTGAGGAGGGCCTGAGTAAGAGCAAGACCACATCTCTACTAAAAATAGAAAAACTGGCCGGGCACTGTGGCAGGTGCCTGTAGTTCCAGCTACTTGGGAGGCTGAGGCTGAGGAAAGAGGATTGCGTGAGTCAAGAGTTTGAGGTTGTCGTGAGCTTTGACACCATGACACTCTAGCCTTGGGCAATAGAATGAGACTCCGTCTCAAAAACTATATATATATATGTATATATATAATGTATTTTATGTATTCTATGTATTACCTCTCATAGATATCATTGAAATTCAAAAAAATGATTTTCTTAGCAGAATTGATTCTAAGGTGTAGTTTGGAGCATTTTTTAAATTAGCTATTTAACCTTGAACCTCATTTTCTAGCTTTGTGAATAAATACAGGGTGTCCCAAAAGTCACCTCTAAAGTTGCATACACAAGAAAAATGGGAAATTGTAGCTAACTATACCTTTATTCATAAAATATTCATTGTAAAACTTCACCAAGGGGTGGTGAACATGTAGAGCAGTGGGTTTCAACCTTTGTCATGCCATGAACCTTAAATACAGTCCAAAGGGGTTGCAACCCACAGGCTGAGAACTGCTGATGTAAAGAAAATTTTATAAATATTTTGCAAAATTTTGTAATAAAAATTTTGCAGAGAAAGAGGCGGGCTATAATTTCCCATTTTCCTTATGCATACAGAGAGACTTTAGGGGCAACTTTTGGGACACCCTATCTATACTGCTAACCACTATCCCCTTCTATTTACATCAAAAACAACTGTTGGGTCACTGAATAAAAGTGTGATGAATGCTAATCCTTCAGATTGTATCTCTAATTAAAACAAAAATCTTTAAATTACACACTTATAAGAGATATAGGTAAATTAAAGTGAAAAAGAGATTTTGAAAACATAATAAATCAGCAAGCACCCCATGTAAAGCCTTAAAGAAACAAAGAGACTCAATTTTATTATTAGTTAAGAAAAAGTAATCAATAAAAGTGTATTTTATAATGATAAAGTATATAAGATGTAACACAGGTATGTTGAATGTGAATCTTTACATATCAAGTTACAAAAAAATCACAATACCTGAAGCAAAATCTAGAGAACATAAATAAAGGAGAAATAAACAGAAAAAGTAATGCTATAAAAGATCTAAATAACACAATAATGTAGTACACAGAGAATAGAGAAAATATCTATATTTTCTACATAGCCATAGAAAATTTTAAAATACCGAGCATATTAGAAATAAGAAATTATGAAAAGCAGGGCTGCGCCTGTGGCTCAATGAGTAGGGCTCAGGCCCCATATACCCAGGGTGGCAGGTTCAAACCCAGTCCCAGCCAAACTGCAACAAAAAATAGTCAGGCATTGTAGCAGGCGCCTGTGGTCCCAGCTATTCGGGAGGCTGAGGCAAGAGAATCTCCTAAGCCCAAGAGCTGGAGGTTGCTGTGAGCTGCGATGCCACAGCATTCTACCAAGGGTGACATAGTGGGACTCGGCCTCTAAAAAAGAAAAAAGAAATTATAAAAAGTATAACTAGAGAACAACTATAACAAAATTTTTAACAACTCCCATTAAACTTGCTAAGACTATTAAGTCTCAAATTCCAAAAATCAAGAAAATAAAAATACTAACGCTAGACTATAGCTAAAGCTTTAGGGAGAGGCCGATTTACAAGATTGGATATTAAGCTCACAAACTTCCTAGAAAAAGTGCTACATACCTCCCTGCTGAATATGACTATGTTCACCAAGGGCCAAGGGGAGAACTTGGAAGGTGATTGCAGTGACAGCCAGCTACGAGGTATGAAACACTTTTCCTAGGATCCCTTTGTGAACTTCGTTGTCAGAACTTGTCCTATGACAGCTCTGATGGCCATTTCAGAAAAAGTTTCAAAATTACTTTGAAGGATGGACAAGGCTCTGGCATTCGTGCACGGCTTCCCCAGGGGAGGACTTCAAAGGGAACCACAGGGATACTCAGCCGTGAGGTACAGGACACTTTTCCTAGGACGAGTTCGCAAACTTCATCGTCCAACCTTGTATATTACAGTACTAAATAAAAAAGCCAAGAAGTAAATGAACTAAATCTCCAACTCAATAAGAACAAGACAAAAAACTATGCAAGGAAAGTAGAAGGAAATATTTAACAAATATTATGAATAAGTGACAAATCAGAATCTTTTGTGAGCAAAAGAAATTGATAAATCAATGCTAGAGGTGGTACTCTTTTTGAACTAGATTAACCACTGACAATCTTGGAAAAGAAAATCTGCAACACAAATATAACAGTGTCATATTTTTTTCGGCTGTGTGCAGAAAAAAAAAGAGCAACTAAATGAAACAGAGATGAGGTAGATGAATTTCTAAATCCAAATATACATTTATTAATATTGACTCAAGAAGAGGTAGATGGGGCAGCACCTGTGGCTCATCGAGTAGGGCGCTGGCCCCATATACCAAAGGTGGCGGGTTCAAACCCGGCCTCGCCGAACTGCAAAACAGAAAAATAGCCAGGTGTTGTGGCAGGTACCTGTAGTCCTAGATACTTGGGAGGCTGAGGCAAGAGAATCACCTAAGCCCAGGAGTTGGAGGTTGCTGTGAGCTGTGTGATGCCACGGCACTCTACCGAGGGTGACAAAGTGAGACTGTCTCTACAAAAAAAAAAAAAAAAGAAGAAGAGGTAGATATCTAGGGAGCATTTCTCAATCCTGGCTACTTGTCAGAGTCATGAGAGTAGGTGGGCCCTGGATTACAAACAAGAACAAAACTAAAATAAACTGATAATACAAATACCCCTCCCCCGGATACTCTGATTCGATTACCATATGATGAGCTTGAGAATAAGTATTTTTACAAGAAATCTCCAAGTGATTGCAATTTATTTCAAAAATGTTATGGAAAATTGTTTAAAAAATTAAGAAAGTTATCAAATAATTGCATCCTAAAAAACATCAAGTTCAGCGATATAAATTATTTTTACATTATTAAATAACAGTGTGCTGATGATATTTTAAAGAAAAAGAAAAAAAATCCAAAATAATTTTCGTAAGATCAGAGCATAATAATAAAATGACATCTTCAAAAGTCTGCATAAAAACAAAAGGAAATAAAACTACAGACAAATCACACATGCAATAAAAGAGAATTGAGCAGGACATTTTAAGAAAAAATATGCCTTGCAGCGCCTATAATTCCAGCTACTAGGGAGTCTGAGGCAACAGAATTGCTTGAGCCCAAGAGTTTGAGGTGGCTGTGAGCTGTGACACCACAGCACTCTACCGAGGGTGCCATAGTTGACTCTGTCTCAAAAAAAAAAAAAAAAAAAAATATATATATATATATATATATATATATGCCTCAGTGAAGTAAAGTTTGTATTAAGGTTCAAGGGTATATCCTTAATATAAAAATAATTTGCCAAAATTATTTTGTTCAGAAAACGTTATGGATTTTTGGACCGATGTTGAGATGTCATTTTTATGAGTTGATGCCCACCCATGATTGAAAATAAAATTAATTACATTATTTCAGTAGAAATAGAATACTTTCTCAACATGTTAAGAACATCATACATACTAAACCAAAGCTAGCCCCATAATTAATTGTGAAGTACCAGAAATACTTCCATTAAAGACAGAAACTAGTTAGAATGTCATCTGACACTGTCTGTACGTGGTGGGGCTACAATTTGAAGACAGGTGGCTTGGCTGGTTGTTGATTGGGACTTCCAAAAATATAGTCACAATATCAATCAGCTCATCAAATGTTACATGAAAAAGTGGATTACAAATCAGCATCACATATCTTTGTTAAAAAAATCTTAGATTTGCATATTTATCAAAAATTAATACATTTTGATACATATAGAAAAAATCTATATAATCATACACAAGATTGCTACTGTGATGGAAGAGGGGAGCATTCTAAAGGAACTTTAATTACTTTTTATAGTTTATAAAATGTTTATTTAATATTTGAGGTTCTCTACTACTTCTGATTCCCCCAAGGGGCACGTATTCTTTCATAATCAGCAAAAATTTCAAATTTCCAAAACAGACACAAAAATGAAATGAGTCACATGGAAACATTATGGCAATTATTATTTATGAAAATATTTCTGTGGCACAAGTAGAAGCATGATTCCTCTACCAGTAAAGCCAAGAAAAATAATCTAAGGAGTTGTTTTAATACTGTTTAAAAATTAAAAGACTGGATATTTTCTTGGGGGACTCTCTTTGAAGAAAACAATACTTTCATAAAAACCTGCATTCTCTTAGGGTGACCGCCTGTTCTGGAGATTTTGTAAACCTGCTTTCCGAGGGAGGAAACTCAAAGCAAAATGTGGCCCTCCCTGCTCTCTTTCATTCCCTTCTGACCCTTCCAGCCTGACTCCTGCCCTCCCTATCTCTTCTGGGAACACAGGAGCTGCCTGGTTGGCAGGCGAAAGTTGAATTTGGCTCCCAGTTGTGTTTTGTTTGTGCTGCTGTAAATTATTTGAATTAGTTGCCAATGTTGGAGACTTGGGAGACTCCACAAACACCCATCTAGGTCTTTTTATAAACCTGGAGACTCTGGCAGGGCTGAGCCCATAGTCTTTCCTGGGAAGATTCAGCCCTGGTGTCAGTCTGCTGCACAGGAGACCACCAACTCCTGGGGTCCTCAGGCCCCTGCGTGGGTGGGACTCACTCTGGGGGAACAAATTGTGTCATGCCTCATGCCTTACAAACCCTTACAAACCTTATAAAACCTTCAAAGCCTGCAGCCAGCCTTTACCTTTAGTCACTGACAATTAATAAAGATGGATTGTGTCCTCCTTTCCAGGGAGAGGTTTCATTTATGAGAAAGCAAACCTGTAAAAAATGTCTGCTCGGATTTCGGGTACTAACCTGTCAAAAGATATACTGCTTTACCTGCAACAGCACAAATCACATAGCAGATGTGGTTCTTAAACAGTCACCTTTAGAAGCCTGCGACGGGAAAGCTTGTTTTTAAACCAACTTGGATGTGAGGTTTTCAAATGTGAAAGCAGGGTAGCAGGATTTCCAGCCTCCGGTACACTCAGAGCCCTGTGCAATGCTGTCACCCTGTGGTTAAGTCCTTGAAGCAACTCCGGTGGCATTTTATGAGGTCATTTTGCCATCTTGTGGGCCGTTCTAAGACTGCATGGCCATTTAAAAGAGCTCAAAGGTCCAGCATCTAAATGAACTACTGAAATATCTACCAAAATATGCACATGTGACCGGGAGCAGTGACTAATTACCTGTGGATAGCTGCAACGTTGCCAGTTCAACGTCTTTGATGTTGGAGAATCCTGTGTTTTACAACACAATCCAACTTAAATTTGTGTGCTTTGCTTCATTGTGCTTCTTGGATATTGCATTTTTTATGTTATTGTATTTTATTTTATTTTATTTTTTTGCAATCCCGAAACTAGCAAGTCTGTTTGGCACCATTTCCCCAAGAGCATGTGGTCACTTTGTGTCTCTATGTCACATTTTAGTAAATTCTTGTAATATTTCAAATTTTTCATTAGCATTACACCTGTTACGGTGATTTGTGATCAGTGATCTTTGATGTTACTGTTGTAATTCTTTTGTTGTGCTACAAACTGCACACATAGAAGACAGAAATTTAATCAAGACATGTATGTTTTCTGACTGTTCAACCAACTAGCTTTTTCCTCACTCCCTATTCCTTGAAAAACAATATTAAAATTAGGCCAATTACTGTGTTCAAGTAAAAGGAAGAGTTGCACATCTTCAATTTTATTCATAAACTGGAAATGATTGAGCGTAGAGAGGAAGGTGTGCTGAAAGAAAGATAGGCAGAAAGCGAGGCCTCTTAGAACTGTTGGTCAAGTTTTGAATGCAAGGATGAGATCTTTAAAAAATAAAAATAAAAATGCTATGCCAGTGGATTTTTAAAAAGCAAAACAGCCCTATTGATGATGTGGAGAAAGTTTTAGTGGTCTAGATGGAAGCTCAAACCAGCCATAAGCAATGATTAAGCTGATTACTCTCAGCCTAATCCAGAGTAAGGCCCTAATTTTCTTCAATTCTATAAAGGCGGAGAGAGGTAAGGAAGCTGTAGAAGAAAAGTGCAAATTTAGCAGAGGTGGGTTCATGAGGTTTCAGGAAAGCAGCTCCCTCCGTAACATAAAAGTACAAAGTGAAACAGCAGGTGCTGAGGTGAAGCAACAGTGAGTTATCAAGGTCTAGTTATGATAATTTAGAACGGTGACTACACTAAACAACAGATTATCAGTGTAGATAAAACAGTCTTCTATTAAAAGAAGATGCCATCTTGTACTTTCATAGCTAGACAGAAGTCAAAGGCTAACTTCAAAGCTTCAAAGGACAGGCTGAGTCTCCTGTTAGGGGCTAATGTAGCTGGTGACTTTAAGTCAAAGCCAAGGTTCCTTTACCATTTCAAAAACTTTGAGCCCCTTAAGAATTATGCTAAATCTTACCTACCTGTGCTTTACAACTGGGACAACAAAGCCTGCATGGTGACACATCTGTTTATAGCATTGTTTACTATTTAAAGCCTACTGTTGAGACCTACTGCTCAGAGAAAGATTCTTTTCAAAATGCTACTGTTTGTACAATTCACCTGATCCCCCAAGAGCTCTGATGGAGATATACAAAGAGATCAGTGTTTTCATGACTGCTAACACAACATCCATGCTGCAACATATAAATCAAGGAGTAATTTCAATTTTCAGGTCATATTATTTAAGAAACACTCATTGTAAGGCTAAAGCTGCCATTGACAGTGTCTGATGGATCTGGGCAAAGTACATTGAAAACCTTCTGGAAATAATCCATCATTCTATACGCCAGTAGGAACTTTAATCATTTATGGGAAGCGGGCAAAACATCTACTTTAATAGGCTTTTGGAAGAAGTTTATTCCACCTTCAAGGACAACTTTGAGAGGTTGATGAATTTAGTGCAGTGGTTCTCAACCTTCCTAATGCCGTGACCCTTTAATATAGTTCCTCATGTTGTGACCCCCAACCATAAAATTCTTTTCTTTTCTTTTTTTTTTTAAACAGCCTTGAGCTGTTGCCCCAGGTCATGACCCCTCACAGCTCACAGCAACCTCCAACTCCTGGGCTTAAGCGATTCTCTTGCCTCAGCTTCCTCGCAAGTAGCTGGGACTATAGGTGCCTGCCACAATGCCCAGCCATTTTTTGGTTGTAGTTGTCATTGCTGTTTGGCAGGCCCGGGCTGGATTTGAACCCGCCAGCTCTGGTGTATGTGGCCGGTGCCTTAGCCACTTGAGCTACAGGCACCAAGCCCATAAAATTATTTTTGTTGCTACTTCATAACTGTAATTTTGCTGTTGCTATGAATCATAATGTAAACATACAAATGCAGGATATATTTAGGCAACCCCTGTGAAAGGGTCATTTGACCCCCAAAGGGGTCACGACCCACAGGTTGAGAACCACTGCCTTAGTGGAACAAATAGCATGAGAGCTAGAATCAGAAGTGAAGCTTGAAGATGTGACTGAATTGCTGCAAATTCATGATAAAACTTGAACAAATGAGGAGTTGCTTTGTAGGGATGAGCAAAGAAAATGGCTTCTTGAGATGGAATCTACTCCTCATGAAGCTGCTGTGAACATTGGTGAAATTGCAACAAAGGATTTGGAATATCACATAAATTCAGTTGATAAAGTAGTGACAGGGTTGGAGAAGACTGACTCCAGTTTTTAAAAGTTCTACTGTGGGTAAAATGCTCTCAGTAGCCTTGCATGTTTACAGAGAATCTTTCAAAAAGGAAGAGTCAATGTGACAAACTTCACTGTTGTCTCACTTTGATAAATTGCCACAGTCACCCCGACCTGTGACTTCAGCATCCACCACCTTGATTCATCAACAGCCATCAATATCAGTATCAAGGCAAGACCCTCCACCTGCAAATGAATGTGGCTTCTAAAGGCTCAGATGATGATTAGATTTTTTTTTTTTAGCAATAAAGTATATTTAAATTAAAATATATGTGCTTTTTAAACAAAATGCTAATGTACACTTAAGAGATTATAGCACAGTGTAAATACAAATTTCAGATGCACTGGAGAAGTCAAAAAGTCAAAATTTTGTTTTACTCACTTTATTGTGATATTCACTTTATTGTGGTTGTCTGGAACTGAACCTGCAATATCTCCAAGGCAAAGAATGTGAAGGTGGATTAGAGAAGGATGCTACAGAAGGAAAACAATAGGCACAAACATGATCATGAGAGCTAGGGATGATGAAGACTCAACAGTGGAATTGAAATAAGGGGACAGAGTTGAAGATTAGCCAAGTAGGCTGAGAGAGATTAATATGGACAGCAAGAAAGAAGACACAAACTAAGATAATCCCCGAGTTTTATTTTTCTCTGGCTTTAAGCACCTGGTTAACTGGAGATGCCATTCTCAAAAAAGAAAACAAGGGGAGGCTGAGATCATGCTCAGTTCAAATGGCAATATGACTTTAAGACACTCACACAGCACCAGTGTGGGACAACATGGTTGCTAGCCTAGAATTAAAAGAGAGAGCTGATTTTGAGAACCAGCATGGGGAAGGGGAATGAACCAGAGTGGAAGTAGTGGGGATTGAGGAAAATAGAACACAAGAGAAGACGCAGAGACAAAAGATGGGATCAGGAGGACTGACTGAGCGGATGGCTACGGCCAGCCCCAAAGCACAAAATCAGCTTCATTTTATAGTATCTCAACAGTGTGTCTACAGGATATTAGCATAGACAAAAGACATATCTTTGGTCTTACAGTATGACTGGGAAATGTAAATGCCTTTAGTAAAGGCAAATTATCCTGTTAATGGTTTCGTTAACATATGATAAGAAGTGAAAAGGGAAAGATCACAAGGACCTTGGCATAGTGCTTAAAAATTAACTAGACAAAGAAAGAGCTACATGACTTCTGGGAGCATGAAGAAAGGAATATGGTTGTTTTGGGAAAGGAGGAGGAGTAGTTGGGGGTTCAGTCCTTGAATGTTCCCCAGGCTGTGGGGACCCTCTCACCTCACAGCCCACTCTCCACAAGTTGAGCTGGAGATTTATAGTTGAAGGCAGTAAATGCAGCCAAAGATACTATGCATGGTGCAAAGAGAAGAGAGATAGGGAAGAACCTCGGGGAGATAGGTGTTTAAGGAATTAGACAAAGGAACAGGCAAAGGGGGTTAGAAAAAAGAAGCCAGAGAACTAAAAATGGGGAGGAAAAGGACATTCAAGAAGCAAGGGTGGGCAGTGGTGTCAAATGCTCCACAGTAGTCAGCTAAGAGGAGGACTGTTAGCTGAGAGTTTGTTAGTTTGCAAAGGGAAGCCCATCATTTAGCAAGAGCAGTTGTTAGTGAGGAATAAATAAGGTAAGGAAATTGGGTACTGAATTAAGACTTCCATAATAGTAAACTCAGCAGTCAGTATTTCATTGTAGATCCTCATCCCAGCATTTGAGCCTGTTGTCTACACCCTCCTTCCTGGAAGAGGTGATAAGTTCAGAGGGTCAGAAAGACAAAAAGAGAAGGGATACAGAGGGTGGCCAATGCAGGGTGGTTTTGTGTAGGGCATAAAGTTAAAGGGCCCATTGCCTGAGCTATTTTCCTTCTGTAAAATAGACACCAGAAGTGCAACTGTGTGCTCAGGGTGGGTGGGAATGAGAGGTGAATGTTTGAAGGTAGCTACTGAAGGACTCTCAAAATGAAAGAACAAAGAGCATGAATTTCTAGGGCATCAATTTCCACTGTTGTAATTTGCATAGTCGGGGGAGGGGGTAAAAAAACCTAAGAAATTTTCTAGAAGAGGTGAAATATTAGCAAAATGGGTACTGAGCAATTAAAAAAATCCTACCAAGTACTATGGTCTTGGTTTCTACCCAGTTATTAAAAATCCCTAAGACCTTGGCCTTCATCTAATCATCTATAGAGGGAAGATTTAGAGCCAAAAGCTTTCTTGGCTTTCTGTCAATCCAGCAAAGCAGAAATATACATAACACTCGAAAATCATTGCTCAAAATCGCATATACATCTCAGGCTTTCTTTCCTTTCCCCATGTTAACTTTGTGCAAGACATAGATTATACTTATTTATAATTCAACAACCTGTGAGGTAGGTACTATTGTGATCCTATTTTGTAGATAAGGGAATCAAGGTTCAAAAAGATCAAGAAAACCCAAGTACACATAACTAGTAAGTGGTAGAACAAGGTTTCAAACCCAGAAAGTCTGACTCCAGAGTACAGATTCTCAACCACTCATCTGCTATTTCCCTACTAAAGATGACTGAAGATGCCAAAGAAAATGTTCTGAACATCATTTAAGAATTTGAGAACTTCGGCCAGTTTAGAAGTTGTTACTTCATCAATCCTACACCTCAAAGCTTGGTTTCAACCAAGGCCCAAGCCAAGGTTCCCAAACATATTCGTAATTAAGCCACAGAAATTCAGTAAATGGTTTGATCTTTTTCCTAAATTGACACAAAGCTCCTGGGACCTCTCATCATATTTGGAAATATCATAAGGCACTCACATCTGCCACTGTTACTCATTAAAATCTTTCCTGTTAGATCTGCTTCCTGGGATGTGGCTGCAGGATCCTCAATGAATCAGCCGAGTTGTATAAATCTTAGTTTCTTAGTAGATTCTCCTTCTTTGCTGCGCTCCAAACCATGCTGCTTTGAGAAATGATCAAGCTAAGATATAAGCATTTAAAAAGCCCACCGGCACCACTCATAATAAAAGTAGCAGCACTCAAGCAGAAAGCTCCCCATTTCCTTCAGAACACAGCACGCCTCTGACCAAAGAGCCAAGTAATGTGACTCTCTGCAAATGGAATTATAAGATCTGTACTGTTCCCTCTGCCTGCAACCTTAACCACCCCTTCTTTGCCTGTAGAACATTATTGAATCCTTTTAGGCACATCTCAAATGCCACTGTCTACATGAAGTCTTTGCAGGTGCTCTGAAACAATGGAATCTTCTCTTCTGTGGAGCCCCTGTCTCACTTACTCATAAACATCCATTATGATGCTTATTGCTGTTTGTGTCTGTGTCTTCTTTCTAGTTATGAAGAGGGTTTCATTTTCACAGAAGCATAAGACAGAGTTGGGACGCGATCGGTCTGCAGGCCAGCTGCCAAGCTGCCTCCCAAGTTCACCTCCTACTTCTGCACATTCAGCTAGATCAGCACATTCTAGGATCTGGTCCTCAGCCTCTGGGGTATAGAAATTCAGTTTTCTAAGTACTCCAGAACATAGAGCCTTTTCTCATGATAACCAATCTCACCAAGTTTAAAAAGGTGAGAAGAATGGCAAGTTATTCATTAATAACAAATAATATGCCTGCATGCTCAGAGAGTGGTATGGTCAAAAGACTACAAGAATCAAAAGTAGACATAAGAAGTATTTGTTGAATTAAGAAAAATAATTATTAGCATCAGTTTACGCTTCTCAAGAGCATCCACTTCTGCAGTAGAGCATTATTTGTAAGGGAAAGAGAAGAGCTTTGTCGAGCAGAGTTAGGAAATCCTTGTTGTCAAACTCCCTTATCTGTGCTGGCCATCTTCCTTCTGTAGAAAATTACTGGATCCTCTTAGTTACATCTCAAAGGCCACCTTCTAAATGAAGTCTTTGCAGGTGCTCTGAAACAACTAACTCTTCTCCAGAGGATGATGCCATTAATTAAGTCTTCAGTCTATTATAATCTGTCCCTTCAACTACTTCATTATACTGATGAAGAGTCAAATATTCTCAAATTCTTTAATCCTATGATCATTTAACCATTTCCAGGCTTCCTCCCACAGCTGGTGTGAATCTCATCCATTGTGTGAGGATTTTAAGACTGTATCTCTCAGAGGAGCCATAAGATAAGGTCTGCATGGGGTAAGTTCCCTAACAGCATGCAGGGCGAAAGGGGGCACTCCACCGGCACAAACCTCACAGACCACCAAGGCTTGTACGAAAGGTCTTTATTGATGGGTCTTTATTGATGGGAGCAGCATTAAGGAGGAGGGGAGAGAGAAAGAAACGGGGGAAGAGAGGAGAGGAGAGAGAGAGAGAGAGAGAAGAAGAGACACGGGGGGGGGAGGGGGGAGAGGAGGAGGAGAAGAAGAGGGAACAAAAGACAAGAGCAGCTTATATAGACTCGGTTAGGGGAGGTGACGGGATGGTAGAACAGCCAATAAGGTGTTACCGCTCTGGCATGAAGAGTGGTAGTGGGCGGGCCATAAGTTTGAGCTTTTCAGTGGATAATCGGGATAGGGAGATGAACTTTTGCAATTATCTAACACAGGGTCTTACTCTTTTTAGGTTCAGACTCCAGTTTCTGGCTCAGAGTAAGTTCTCCATACTTACTTAAATGGACTTTAATTTGTCCATGCTTCTTTTTATTTCATTTAAGAAGTAATCTTGGTAGAAATTGCAAAATTTTGAAGACTTTTGGTGCCACTACTGCTGAACCTGTTCTAACCTAATTAAGTTTAATTCATTGTTTAGTTAGCTAATTTCAAACAAAAAGATGACTGCCAACATTTTCACATGAGGAGAGAAATTGTTTGGATTGCACTGGGCAAAAATTATCGGATCATTAATTTTAAGATGATGGTTCTCTAAGTGTATCCCCACAATGGCAGCATCAATTATCACCTAGGAACTTGCAAAGCCTAAAGTCCTTTTCAGAGTTAATGAATCTAGGAACTCAGGACATAGAGCTCAGCAATGTGTGGTTTAAATAAGCCTTCCAGGTAATTCAGATGCACACGCAAGTTGGAGAGCCACTTTGTTTAGGAATGCGATTTCAATGGCTCTCACCTGCATGCCTTAATTCTCAAGTACCTGGGCCCATTAGCACATCAGATACAAGGGAGCTTCAACAAGGCAGTCTCTATATCAGTTAGTTGACAGGTATTTAATATAGTGCTGTGTGCTAGCGTCACATTAAATCAAAGCAAACATTGGTTGATATTATAAATAAAGCAGACCTGATTATTACATACTAGGTAATCCCTTCAGCCAAAATAGTATTTCGAGAATTAATTCATTAGAAGCAAACCTGTTTGTCAGCTATAAATCCTAGCTATTAAAATTAGAAAAGAGGAGAGAAGGCAAAATATCACCCAACCTTCCCAATGGAGTTAAGCATCCCAGAGATGGAGATAAAAATCCATTTGTGGTTGGGCCTGGGAAGGAAAGTTAAGAACACATATTCTGGGCATCAGACCAGAAGAGCTTTGCTGAATTGTAGCTCTTCCCAGCAGCGAAGGGATAATGGAAGATCTGCAAACCACACCTATGAGAAATGAGGAGGAAAGGGAATTGCTTGGCTCAAATGTATGAAATGCAAACAAACAAGAGCTGAGGATCCCAGCCATGTTCCTGCAGCGCCTCTAACATGCCTTCTGCTCCTCCTTCGGGTGTCATATTAGAGACTTATATATTGATAAATACCAACAAGAAGATGTCTTAGGCCAAATGCAGCCCAGGGAACTTGGTCCTATTCCTGGGATCAATGTGCAATTACTGTTTTTCCAGGACAGCCATGTTTTAAGTATTGTTCTCATATAGTTATAATATTGTCTGTTTTCTTTTCAAAAATGTTCTAGTTTAATAATACACTATATGGTCACTGTATTACTTAGGTGTCCTCATGCACTCTCCCCCGCCTACTTTAATATGTCTGTGTTCTTTAATTCCATCTACAGTGAGACCCTAGAGTATTACACCACCAAGCACACTACTCCAGAGGTGTTGTTCATATAATCATGACCTGAATGGTGCTGTTGGAATTATTAAGTTCACACTCTGCACTCCAGCTTGTTTCTACACATCTATTCTCTGGATCTCTGAAATAATGATCTGCTTTCCCCAGGCTGGTAGAGACCCAATCTTGGGAATGGAATTTTATCTACACAATTAATGGGGACTGAGTCCCATGCTCATCCCGCCACTGTTCCTCACACTTGGCTTGTTCCCTTCCTTGGCTGAGCTTTCTTTTTCTAGCCCTTTGATTGACAATCTTGTTGACCTTGACATGTCTGTTCTCTGCCAGGCATTCTGTTTTTCACCTCTTTACTTCTGGTGCTGATCAGCTTGCTGTCAGTCTCATGGTCCCTTACGAGGTCTCCTAGAAGAACAGAGCACAGAACATGATGTACTGAGGACAGCTGCTGACCCAGAGACTACCCCCAACCCCAGGAGATCAGATTTGGTCACACTTTATGATCCTGGAAAAGGCTGACTCAACTCAATTTCTCTGGCCCAACTCACCCTAGCTTAGGACCCTTTAGAAAGCCCTCAGAACAAGCATGCCTACTGCTGAGATAGAAGGACAGAGGAGCACCAAGAAAAATTTTAGGCTCCACAACACTTAGGAAACAGGACATCCAAATATCTCAAAAGTCTCACTGGAAAAGGCCGTATTAGGAGTGCCCCTTATTCCCTCTGGCCTCCCCATATAGCACGAGTCTAGGATGGTATGGTGAACTTCAGAAAGGCCGGTCTTTCTGCCTTCTCTCTCCTTAACTTGAACTCATGAAACACCTACAGAACTGGCCCAACCTCACCAACCTTGCTGAGAACTTTTCTACCAACATCACCTCCTGAGTCAAAGGATCCTTTTCCATTTATACTACACTTACTTATTCCTTCCAGCTTTTTTTGGGAGGGGGTAAACAGAATTTAATTTTGTTTGCTTTTATTCCTTCAGTTTTTTTAAATTACATACTGTATTATATAGCACTTGCATAGAATTGTGCATATTCCTAAATATGGCCTAGATCAGTATGCCTCGGTCTGCATCATGGACAGAGAGGATAAAGAACACTTCCAACACCTTAGGAATCCCCTTAGCCTGCCCCCTGGGTATTCAGATTATTCCCCTATCCCTGACTCCTAAAAATTGCTGATCAATTTTCTGACTTACATTTTTTTTTTTTTTTGAGACAGAGTATCACTCTGTTGCCTGGGTAGAGTGCTGTGTTGTCATAGCTCACAGCAACCTCAAACTCTTGTGTTTGAGCAGTCCTCTTGCCTCAGCCTCCCAGCTATCCAGGACTCCAGGCACTTGCCATAACACCTGGCTAGTTTTTCTGTTTTTAGTAGAGATGGGGTCTCACTTTTGCTCCGGTTAGTCTCAAATCCCATTTTTTTACTGTTACAGGATTTCTTATCAATGGAATTTCACAATATGTAACCTTTTGAGACCAGGTTCTTTCACTTTAGCACAGTGGTACTCAGGGACATTTGATGATGTGGAGAGGTGAGAGACATTTAGTGTTCTGTAACTTGGGAGGGAGGAATTTCACTGCCATCTAGTGGAGGAAGACTAGAAATGCTACAAAATAGCCTGCAGCGCACAGGACAACCCCATAGCAAATCGTCCAGCCCCCAAGTTATTAGCCTTGCTGTTAAGAAACCCTGACTTAGCACAGTACACTCACAATTCATTCGTATTGTCACATACATCAATAGATCGTTCTTTTTTATTGCATACTAACACATCTTCATTCTTCTCCCACCCCTACAACGTTTTATGAGTTTTAAATAGTTCTTTGTATAAATAATATTCACAAAACAACACACCTGCCACTGAACTTATGGAATTTCCAGATCACCATTCAGTCAACAGTTTTAGGTAAAAGACCACTAGTGACAGGAGAATGATGTTCACACCCTGGTGGTCAGACTGAAGCCCTGACTTGGGAATGTGGGGAGCAATTCAAGTGGTGGGGAGCATAACATATAAGCAGAAGTAAGGGCCCTAGAAATTGCACCCAGATACATGCTAGAGCTTCTGTAGATATCTTGGCTCAGCAGTATTTCAAGAATATTTTTCTCTGGAACCTAAAAAGCTGGGAGTAAGGGTCCAACCTGCTGGTACAGGGTAAGGGCAAGACAGCACAGCAACGTGACTCACTTTTTCTTGCCCTGCTGCTGTGACCCTGTCAGTAGACAGGACGAGAAGAGAGGAGAAGCTGAGATGGGGTGGGAATTTGAGCCAGATTGTGATGAATTTAATAATCCTCAATGAACCCCAAGTCACTACCCCTGACAGAAAGGGAACTTGCAGTTGGCTAAGGAAGTAATCGGAATCACCAATCACCACTCTAACCCTAAGTGGAGCACAGTCCTCTTACCAGGATTAGCATCTCTTGTTTCTCTCACAGTAAAACTCCTTATGTATAGGTCCTGTCTTCCTCCAACCTTGGAACACTAATTGCCGCTCTTGAAATGGGAGAAGAATTAAGTGAGATCCCTATCTGGAACTGCATTTTTGGAATCTTGGAGTTTTTTTGAAGTGTGCATATGCATAATCTATGTGGGAGTAAATGTCATGTAATCTGTTGCTTCTAGAAATTTCCTCAAAGCATATGAACTGTTGAACTGTATGAGAATTTTTTTTAACTTATAACTAGGAAAAAAACATATCTTAGAAATGAATAAACCTTTTCTTAATAAACAATAGCTTAAATAATTGAAACATCAGACATTGGCAAAGAGCTCTCAATAAAAAAAAGAGAGGATTAATATTCTAGAATCTGCTAGACACTAACACTAATGAGGAATGTCTGTAACATACCCGTAGTATTGTTCTATGAGAAGGCAATAGTATTTGTTTGTTTGTTTGTTTGTTTGTTTGTTTGTTTGAGACCAGAGTAGAGTGTTGTGGCATCACAGCTAACAGCAACCTCAAACTCCTGGGCTTAAGTGATTCTCTTTCCTCAGCCTCCCAGGTAGCTGGGACTACAGGTGCCCACCACAAAGCCTGGCTGTTTTTTTGTTGTTGTTGTTGTTGCCATTGTTGTTTTTACTGGCCCAGCTGCAACCTGCCAACCTCGGTGTATGTGGCCAGTGTCCTACCCACTGAGCTATGGGTACCGTTGTTTTGATTTAAACAGTTGCACGTTCATGAAGGAATCCACCAAACAATGCCACAGGCTAAAAACCACGATTCCCAGGTACATCCACATTACTTAAGGAGATTTAAGAGCTATTTTGTTCAATTATCCAGCCTGACTTAGTGTTAGATAATTGCACACCTTCGATTATCCACTGAAAGCTCAAACTTATGGCCTGCCCCTACGGCTCTTCGCACCAGACCGTTATTGGCTGTTCTACTATCCCATCACCTCCCCTAACCGAGTCTATATAAGGTGCTCTTGTCTTTTGTTCTCTCTCTTCTCTTCTCCTCTCTTCTCTGCTCTTCTCCTCCTCCTCTCCCACCCTGTCCCCTCTGTCCCCCTGTGTGTCTTCTCTCTCTCTTTCTGTCTCTCCCCTCCTCCTTAATGCTGCTCTGCAGCTTCCCCCACCAATAAAGACCTTTTGTACAAGCCTTAGTGGTCTGTGGAGGTTTTGTGCCAGTCGAGTGCCACTCTTTCAGATTTTCCTATCCTGGTAGTTGGAGTGTAGAGAGTGGGGCTGAAAATTCCAATCCCCACATTACATGGTTGATTATTCTGGCAATCAGGTCTCATGCTAAGAGTATTAAGAAGTCCGCGAAGAGTCACCTCATGTCTTAGTCTGCATTGTTTTGCCATAAAGGTAAACCTGAGGCTGAGTAATTTATAATGAAAAAGGGTTTATTCAGTTTATAATTCTGGTGGCTGTAAAGTTCAAGACTGAACATCTGCATCTGCTAAGAGACTCAGGCATCTAATGGTAGATTGTGAAGGGGAGCTGGCATGTGCAGAGATCAAATGACAAGAGTGGGAGAGTTGAGGGGAGTGACAGTTATGAGAGAGAGAGAGAGAAAGAGAGAGAGAGAGAGAATGTTTTTCAACACCCAGCTATCCTGGAAACTAATATAATGAGAACTAATTTTCTCCCAAGGGAGAGATATTAATTTATTGATGAGAGATCTGCTCCCATAACGAGTATCTTCTAATATTCCAACTGCCAACATGGGAAATCAAATGTCTATATGAGGTTTAGAAGTGATGAACATCCAAACCATAGCACCTCAACAAAATAAAAGTTGGTCCTATTTCTTAGGTAACTGGAAGAGATTTAGGAGCTCTATGTCAGGGACTGGGATTAAAGACCAAATATCAGAACTGCTATGATTTAAATGTGTTCTCCAAAGATTTTTGTACTGGAAACTTAATCCTCAAGACAGAAGTGTTGAAAGGTGGGACCCTTAAGAAGAGATTAAAACATAAGAGACACCCTCATGATTGAACTGATGCTATTATTTTGAGAGGTGGTTTCTAATAGAAGGATAAGTCTGTCACCCTTCCCTCTCTCCCATACATGCTCTTTTACCCTGCTGCCTTTTGCCCTGGGATGACATAGCAAGAAGGCACTAACCAGATGTGGCCCCTTAATCTTGGAATTCCTATCCTCCAGAATTGTGAGCTAAATAAATTTTTGTTTATTAAAAATTATCTGGTCTGTGCTACTGTTACAGCATCACAAACCTGGCTAAGACAAGAAAAGATTGTCCTCACACCCCTATCAACAGTAGTTTTAGGAGCTCTGTGCCAGAAGCTGGAGGACAGAGATCAAACATACCTTCTTATTATATTAAAACGCCTTTCTCCATATAAGAGTAGGGACAATGTATATTTCATCATAATATCCCTAGCTCCTAGCACAGCGCTTAGCACATCGTAACCAATTAAATACTCTTAAATTAGTTAAGTATTTTAAATGAGTTAAGGTTAATTAAAAAATACTTATTGAATGAAATGAAACACAAAAGTCATGATATAAGAGATTCAACAGTCAGTGAGAAACAAGAGTCAGAAGTAGCATTTCATGTCAGTGGAAAGAGAAAAATTAGTTTGTAAGTTATCTTGGCAATTCTGGAAAACAATGAGGTTATTTTAACTGACAATATTCAGCAAAGTCAATTAAAAATGGATTAGAGATTTAAATCCAAAATCTGAAATAATAACAGGTTAAGAAAAAACTAAAAATATTAATGTAACATTAGGATGGGATAAGGTTTTTATAATAGATGGCTGATTACTGGCCTTGCTTGAAGAACAGCCTTTCTTCTTTTTCAGTTTTTTTGTTTCCATTTGTTGTAAAAATTATAAAAGATTTTAATTTGAATTAAAAATGGCAAAATAACACTAACAAAATATATATAAGAAAATTAAATGTAGGCTGGGCGAGGTGGCTCATGCCTGTAACCCTAGCACTCTGGGAGTCCAAGAGAGTGAATAGCTTGAGCTCATGAATTTGAGACCAGCCTGAGCAAAAGCAAGACCCCATTTCTACTAAAGGGTGGCACCTGTGGCTCAGCGAGTAGGGCGCTGGCCCCATGTACTGAGGGTGGTGGGTTCAAACTCGGCTCCAGCTGAACTGCAACAAAAAAATAGCCAGGCATTTTGGCGGGTGCCTGTAATCCCAGCTACTTGGGAGGCTGAGGCAAGAGTCACCTGAGCCCAGAAGCTGGAGGTTACTGTGAGCTGTGTGATGCCACGGCTCTCTACTGAGGGCGATAAAGTGTCTACAAGAAAAAAAAAACACAAACCAGCTCTACTAAAAATAGAAAACCTGAGGCAGGAGGATCTCTTGAGCCCAAGAGTTGGAGGTTGCTGTGAGCTAGGATGCCACAGCATTCTATCTAGGGTGACAGCTTGACATTCTGTCTCAAAAACAAAACAAAACAAAACAAAACTCTTTAAGATGTTACGATAGACTTATGTGTCTCTATAAATACATATATGTCTTTACATGTAAAAAAAGGTAGAGGAGGGCAGTGCCTGTGGCTCAAAGGAGGAGGGCACAGGGTCCATATACTGGAGGTGGTGGGTTCAAACCCGGCCCTGGCCAAAAAAAAAACCTGCAAAAAAAAAAAAAAATAGTAAGAGGAAATTCATTGTTAGTAAGATTAAGGAAGTATAATAATGTGATGAAAATTTTGTGAAGAGTTCTATACAAAGATATTATGCAGTAATTAAGAAGAGAAACCATACAACACTGATTTATCTATAAGCAGGAAAAAATAGCAGAAAGACAGGTAGGTTTAAACTATCTTTTCAAAGAGACAAGAACTATTTTCTTTACCAGATCAGAATGTTCTGATTTGAGAGGAAAATTACGTATTTTGGTAATGCTAACTTCTGTTTTTTCTTTTTTTAAGGGACTAGCTAATAAAAAACATAGCAAAGAGAAAATCTGTAGCTATTTGACATTTTTTATATTCAAGAGTGTTGCATTTCTTCTATGAATCTTCTTACTCTGAGAATAACATAGAAAAGAGAAAAGGGTGCTCTCAGTTAAGTGAGTAGTACCAGAAAAGAGTGATGAAAATCATTAACAGGGAACAAACGATAAATAGAACTGATTCAGTTGGGATGTGAAAAACTTCTATTATATGCTCTTACACGTATGTCGTTAAGATTACCCCCAAATACATTTCTTCTTTTTAATTCCTTAGCTCAAGGACTTAGCTTCTTTCATGAACTTCTCAGAGCAAAAATTCTAAGTTAATCTTTATTACAAGTCCTCATTTCTCAAGCCTTTTGGGATCATACCACATAGCTGTCATTTATTGTACATTTATTATGTAAAGTACAGTGCTAAGTACTTAACAAATATTTAATCCTCACAACAACAACAACAGATTTTGTTAACTAAGAATGCTAAGTTTTAGTCATTGTGTTTTTAGGAAAACTCAGAATAGCTAAGATACACATAAGGTGTAGAGCTTGTTTTATTAACCACTCTGATGCACCTTCCATACTTTCCATTCCTGTTGCTATTGACATTAAGTCTTTTATTATCATTCATCAAGGTTGCTACAAAGTATCCTAGGTGGTCAGCCTCTAGGTCTCTTTCTAATTCATTTTGATAATAGTATATCCCCTGAAATAAATCTGACTATGACTTAGAGCTGCTTTACAATGTGATTCCAACTTAACTTTCCCATCTCATCTCCTATATTCATTCTTAATAATCCCTTCACTCTAGCCAGATTTGCACTTTTGAAAACCAGTGTTTATTCATGTTTAGTATCTTTGTTCCTATTTTTTTTGTTTCAGAAGTTCTTTAAATAATATTCTTCATGATGAATTCCTACACCCTTTAGCTGGAGTTAGTCACTCTCTCCTTTATGATCTAAAGATATTTTACACATAAATCTGATATAAAATTTATATTTTTAATAAAATATGATCTCTTCCACTAGATATTCAACTCCTTCAGGATCATTCATTTAATCAACAAATATTTATCCACTCACTAACTGAAAGACAGACAAGCGGATGCATTAAAATTCAGAACTTCTATTTAGCAGACACTTTTTAAGGGTATAAAAAGGCAAGGACAGAGATAGAGAATAAATGTGCAATATATGTATTAAAGGACTCATATTCAGAACATATAACGTAAATCTATATTTTAATTTATTAATGAGAAAGACAGATAACCTAATTTTTAAATACTAGAAAACACTTATTTAGGTATATCACAAAAGAGATCCAAATGGCCAAGAAAAATATGACCCCTAGAAGGCAAAGCAATCTTTAGTAAAAAGAACAAAACTGGCGGTAGCACATTACCTAACTGCAAATTACACTATAAGGCTATGGTAATCAAAGTAGCATAAAAGTAGACAGATAGATCAACAGAACAAAACTGAGAACCTTGTACCTACACCCAACTGATCTCTAACAAAGCAGACAAAAACATGTACTGAGTAAAGTACACACTATTCAAAAAATGGTGCTGGGAAAACTGTGTAGAGATATGCAGAAAAATGAAACTGGACCCCTCTATCTTACCATATACAAAAATTAACTCAGGATCGATTAAAGACTTTAATGTAAGATCTGAAACAATAAAAATCTTAGAAGAAAATCTAGTGTACAGTGGCCCAGAGAAAGAATTTATGATTCATACCCCAGAAGATCACTTCTTGCCCAGACAATATCAGCAAGATATATCTACTGCTTTGTTTTTTGGTTTTGTTTTCTGTTTTGTTGTTGTTTGTTTTCGTTATTGTTGTTTGGTTTTTAACTTCAACATTTTCCTTAAAGACTTTTCTTTTCTTTTTTTTTTATTTCTTCATTTTTCTAGTTTAAATATAATTTGCCATTGTTGACATTTTCAACAATTAGACATTAATTTTGCTAGTGTTTCCACCCATAGTAATTGTTTTTTCTCCCAATCTTATCCCGTAAAGTTTTCAGTTTGCTTCTTTTGATTTGATTTATTGCATTTTTGTCTTCCCTCTCTACTTGGTGGAGGTGGGGTACTGTGTCCAAACAGGCTGACAAAGAGCTGCTGACCTAATCACCAACCCGGCACCCCCAGAGGTTGGGGGCTCTTAAGGTTGCATCAAAGTACCCTACTGTACACCTATATTGCTCCCGTCCCCCTCTTTCTGTGCCTCTTTTCCTTTGGTCAATAGTTGCTTCTACCCACCCGCTCTCCTTCCTCCTTTTTCTTTTCTTTTCTTTCTTTCTTTTTTCCCTCTTGTTCTTCAATCTTCTCATCCTTCTGGACTTGTACCAAAAGGACTCATCAAAACCCTAGTCCAGAAGCACGGCAATTTAAAGAGAAGGAGGAAGAGAAAGGAAAATTAGGGCAAGGAAACAGATAAAAGAAATCACTCATGAGGAAGAATCAGCAGAAAACTCCTAGCATCATGAAAAACCAGTCCAGAGCAACCTCCCCAAGGGGCTGTGAGGTAGATACTGCAGAGGATTCCACCTATAAGGAAATGTTAGAAACGTCAGAAAGGGAATTTAGAATACAGATGATGAAAACAATCAAGGAAATGAAGGAAGCAATAAAGGAAAATGCTGATAAGGCGGAAAAAGAAATCCAAAAACAGAATCATTTAAGAGAAGAATATAAAAAGGATATGGCAGAGATGAGGGAAATGAAGCAGTCAATTAGGGAACTTAAAGATGCAATAGAAAGTATCAAAAACAGATTAGACCATGCAGAAGAAAGAATCTCAGAGGTAGAGGACAAAGCTCTAGAGATAACTCAGACACCTAAAGAGGCAGAAAGGAAGAGAGAGAAAGCAGAACGTTCACTGGCAGAATTATGGGACTCTATGAAGTATTCAAACATGCGAGTTATAGGTATCCCAGAAGGGGAAGAAGAATGCCCCAGGGGAATGGAAGCTATACTAGAGAATATTATAAATGAAAATTTCCCAAATATCACCAAAGATTCTGATACTTTCCTTTCAGAGGGATATTGGACCCCAGGTCGCCTCAACTCTAACCGAGCTTCCCCAAGTCACATTGTGATGAACCTGTCCAAAGTCAAGACAAAATAAAAGATTCTTCAAGCTGCCAGGAGTAAGCGCCAGTTGACCTACAGGGGCAAATCTATCAGAGTGAGTGCAGAATTCTCTAATGAAACTTTCCAAGCAAGAAGACAATGGTCATCTACCTTTAATCTACTTAAACAGAACAATCTCCAGCCCAGAATTCTATATCCTGTAAAGGTAAGTTTTAAAACTGATGGAGAAATCAAATCATTTACTGATATACAAACACTGAGGAAATTTGCCCCAACAAGACCAGCTCTACAGGAAATACTCCAACCTGCTCTACACACTGACCATCACAATGGATCAACAACAAAATAAGATCTCAGAAATTAAAGAACAGAGCCTAACTTCCACACTGATGCAAAAGATAAAACTAAGCAATGGACTCTACAAAACAAGATGAATAAAACACTACCACACTTATCAATTATCTCAATAAATGTTAATGGCTTGAATTCCCCACTCAAGAGGCACAGATTGGATGACTGGATTAAAAAACACAAGCCAACCATTTGCTGTCTGCAGGAAACACACTTAGCTTCAAAAAACAAATTAAAACTCCGAGTTAAGGGTTGGAAGACAATTTTTCAGGCAAACGGAATTCAGAAGAAAAGA
>CAUYRH010082230.1:0-17973 GCA_963574655.1 Perodicticus potto
AAAAGTTCCACCCCACATGTACCCTTCTCATTGGCCAGTTTGAATCAAGCGGGAGATGCTATTCCAGCCCCTACAGAACTACAGGATTTCACAGAACTTGGAAATTTCCAAGTTCCAGGAAGTTAAGTTTACAAATTCCTAAGAGCTGAGTCACCATGGAGAGGACCCCGTAGGTGTATCCTTGTGGTCTCCTTGAGAAGACCTGTTCCCCTAGACCTCACCCTTCCCGGGGATCCTCTCTCACTATAGGTAGCTGCATGCACCAGCAGTTTGCTCTGTTATTGCTGAGGGGTGTCCCATGGTATGGATGTAGCACAAAGCGTGACCATCCACCTTTGGATCCAGCAGAGTGGCTTCCAATTTTTTACTATCCTGAATAAAGCTGCTATGAACATTTATGTACATTCGTATGAAAATTTAAATTTTCATTTTTCTGAGATAAATTCCTGAAAGTGTAATTGCTGGGTTGTATACAAGTTGCATGTAGTTTTATAAAAAATTCCCAAATTATTTTTCAGAGTAACTGTGCCATTGTACATTTCCACTTATCATGTATAATTGATATTTTTTGTTTGGTTGGTTGGTTTTGGATGCTCACCATTTGGCATCACACTACTTTTTCTTTTAGCCATTCTGATGGGTGTTTAGAGATATCTCGATGTGGTTTAATCTGCATTTCCCTGGTGACTGACGACATTTGGACATATTTTCATGTCCCCATTTGCCATCTGTATATCCTCCTTGATGAAAATATCTTCAAGTTTTTGCTCCATTTCTGATTGTTTGTTTATTTATTTATTTTTATGTTTGGACTTAGAAAGTTCCATTTATATTCTGGACAACAGCCCTTTGTATATTGGTTTGTAAATATTTTCTCTCAGACCATGGTTTGTATTCATCCCTCTTAACAAAGTCTTTTGCAAAGAACAAGTTTTAATTTTGGTGTAACCTAATTTTCTGATCTTCCTTCATGGATCCTGCTTTTAGTGTCAAGTCTAAGAATTCTTTGGCTAGGCTTGGATCCTGAAGGTTTTCTCTTATGTTATCCTTCTGAAAGTTTAATCATTTTATGTTTTACGTTTAAGACTTTGATTCATTTTGAATTCGTTTGTATGTAAAATGTGAGGTTTAGGTTGAGGTTTTTTTGGTTTTTTCCATATAGGTGTCTAGTTAGTTGTTCCAAACACTACTTACTGAAAAGGCTGTATTTCCTCTATTGAAATTCTTTTGTCGCTTTGTCAAAAATCAATTGAGCTTATTTGATGGGTTTATTTCTAGGTTCTGTATTCTGTTTCATAGATTAGGATGCAGAATCTAGAAATCCCCCTTACCAGTACCACAATCTTGAGAATTGTGGATGTAATAAAGTTGTGCTGACTGAGTCCTCTCACTTTACTTTTATTAATCAAATGTGTTTTTGTCTATTCTAGCTCCTTTGTCTTTCTATATAAATTTCAGAATGATCTTTATATCTCCAAGCAATCTTGCTGGGATTTTCATAGAAATTTTGTTAAAACTGTATGTCAATTTGCAAAATATCGACATCTTTATTATGTGGAGTCTCCCAATTCAGCAATAGAGTATATTTTTCCATTTATTTAAATCTTTGATTTCTTTCACTAGGATCTTGTCATTTTCAGCATACAATTTTGTATGTTGTGTTAGATTTACAGGTATTTTGGGGTTTTAAGTGATTATAAAAGGTAATTATGTTAATTTTAGTGTCTGGGCATTTATTGCTAGTATGCAGAAAACACAATTGAATTTTGTGTGTTATCTTATATCCCACAACTTTGCTGACTTGACTTATTAGTTCCAGGAGGGTTGTTGTTGTTTGCAGATTCTTTGGGATTTACTATGTAGATGATTATGTCATCTGCAAATAGGGACAAACACATGTTTTTACAGATATAATACTTATTAAGCTGATAAAGTAATTTGTTATTCCAGTTTTTCTGAGGTGGATTTTCTTTTTAAATCATGAATGGGTGTTGAATTTTGTCAAATGTTTTTTGTGTATCATTTGATGTGATCATGTGATTTTTCTTTCTTAGCCTTTAAGGGTGGATTACACTGATTTTCAAATATTGAAACAATCTTGCATCTCTGAAATAAACCCCATTTATCATGGTATATAAGTTTTATATATATTGCTTAATTCTATTTGTTAATATTTTGTTAATCTTTATTGTTAATCTCTCTATTATTAATCCCAATATTCATGAAGGATATTGGTCTATCTTTCTTGTGTGTACCATTTCTGTCTAGTTTTGGTATCAGGATAAAACTAGCTTTATAAAATATACTGGGAAATGTTCTCTTCTATATTGCGAAAGAGATTGTATAGAATTGATGCTAATTCTTTAAACAAGCCAATAAAACCATCTAGGACTGGAGATTTCTTTTTGGAAAGTCTTTAAATTGTGAATTCAATTTTATTCATAGGTATAGGGATATTCAAATTATCTATTCCACAAGAGTAAGTTATAGTAATTTGTCTTTAAAAGAAGAGATCCATTTCATCTTAGCTGTCAGATTTATGTGTGTGGTATTTAGTATTGTTCAGACCATTCCCTTTTATCGATTGGATGTCTGTAGGGTCTGTAGTTGTGTCCTGGTTTCATTGCTGATATTGGTAATTTGTGTCTTCTGTCTTTTTATGGTTTGTCAGTTTTGAAAAAGTTTGGTCAATTTTATTGATCCTTGCAAAAAAAAAAAACTTTGTTTAACTGATTTGCTCTATTCTTTCTCTATTTGCAATTTCATTGCATTTTGCTCTAATTTTTATTATTTTCTTTCTTCTGCTTGCTTTGGGCTCATTTTGCTCTTTTCTTTCTAGGTTCTTAAGTTAGGAGCACAAATTATTGATTTGAGACTCTTCTTTCCTGATGTGAACTTTAAGTGCTATAAATTTCTCTTTTAGCACCATTTTAAGTGTCCTATAAATTTTGAGATATTGGCTTGGCTCCTGTGGCTCAAGTGGCTAGGGCTCCAGCCACGTACACCTGAGCTGGTGGGTTCGAATCCAGCCCAGGCCGGCCAAACAACAATGATGGCTGCAACCAAAAAACAGCTGGGCATTGTGGCGGGCACCTGTAGTTCCAGCTGCTTGGGTGGCAGAGACAGGAGACACACTTGAGCCCAGGAATTGGAGGTTGCTGTGAGCTATGATGCCACGTCACTCTATCCAGGGTGACAGCTTGAGGCTCTGTCTCAAAAAAAAAAAATTTTTTTTGAGATATTGTATTTTCATTTTCACTTAGTTCTATATACTTATTTATTTATCAACTTTCTTTTTGATCCCATGGATTATTTTGCAGTAAGTTGCTTAGTTTTTGCATGTTTGTAGATTTCTCTATCTTCCTGTTCCTGATTTCAAATCAGACTGAGAGAAGGAGTTGAGAGACAGAGAGAAGGAGGGGAGTCAGAGAGTGCAGCACACATGCCACACACGTGCACTGTGGCCTGGACAAGTTGGCTGCTAAGCAGGACAGGCAGCGGCTGCCAGGTAAAAAGACCTCCTAACTTCAAAAAAAATAAATCCTAACTTGTTCTTAGCTCTGTCCTCAGGCAGCAGCAGGCTCTGCATAGGGAAGCTCATGACGCATCCCATCACAAGTCTCAGTCTCCAGTGAGACTACAGGAGCCTTCCACAATGCCGGGCTATTGTTTTTATTGTTGCAGTTTGGCTGGGGCCAGGTTTGATCCCACCACCCTTAGTTTATGGTTCCAGTGCCCTACGCACTGAGCCATAGGCACCATCCTCATCATCCAATGTTAATATTATTTTTTACATGCCCAGATTTTTTTCTAAAAATTGCACACAATTAGTTACATTTACAGTCTATTTTTCTGGTTTTTACCCAGCAGCTTTTTAAATACAATTTTTATGCTTGAAGTATGTCTATAATACTTTTTAATTTTAGCTTTTCTGTTCCAAAAATAATCATGAGAACAGAATATCTCACGTTTGCTCAACAACAGTTATAAAATTGGAAATCAGAAAATCCTAAAACTTCTTTCAAAACTTTTTTTTTTTTGGCAAAAGAAAAGTCATAAGAATAATACACAGGTCGCCTATAACCTTCACCCAGAATTTACCAAACTTAATCCATTACCACATTTGCTCTATCATTTTTCTCTCTCTAACATATGCATGAGTGCACACATATACACACACATACATTTACCCACATATAAATACATATAAACACATAATCATACGTATGTATAACATTTATATTTTCTGAATTATTTGAGAATAGGTTAGCTATTTCATACTCCTTTACATTTTAATACTTCAATGTATGTTTTAAAAAACCAGTTATTCTCTTGGAGTAGTAGTACAGTTATCAAAAACAGAAAATTAACATAGATACAAACCATTCATCTGAGCTGTGGTCCACGCTCTACTGTCCTCAGTTGCCCAGCCTGCTCTCGTAGGAACCTGCCTTCTTCTCTCATTTAGGACAGGACTCAGCCCAGGACCTTGCATTGCATTTCGTCCTCATGCCTCTTTAGTTCTCTTCAATCTAGAATAGGTTTATTTCTCCTTCATTATATTCTTTTTGGAGAACATTGGCCAGTTATCTAACAAAATGACTCTCAGAATGGATTTGTCTGGCCCTGCGAATTTTAATAAGTAGGTAGCAATAAGAACCCACTAGGAAAACTGGAGAGTAAAGATATTTCCTTTCTGGCAGCATGAGCAGCATAAGGCAAAAGCAGCCAGAGAGAGTGTGTCACAGATGAAGAAAGGGACGAGGCTCACTGTGGCCTGCTGACCACTTGTGGAGTTAAAGGGCCAAGAAGAGGCTGACAGCCAGGCCAGAGAGGCAAGCCAGAGTCAGGTGCCAAGCATCTAGGATGTGAACTTGATTCCAAAGACGATGAGGATCACTGGAGAATTTTAGGTGGGGACATAATAATTTTTGTTTCTGAGAAAGATAATGTCTTAAAGGTAATGTTATGCTGGGATCTGACTGAGAGCACAGCAGAAGGGGAGAGAATTCTGTTAAAACTATTGTGATCTGGATTCTTGGGATGCAAAGATGGAGCTTTCCCAGAGAAATGCCATAGAAAATCCAAAGAACGTGATAATTTGGCATGAATAATGAGGACCAGGAGGGCCAATGTGATGACAGGACTCTGCTGGGGGCACTGACGGTCAGGTGCCTGGTCCTAGAGAGCGGCGACCACACAGGAAGGGTGTGGGAGTGCCCAGGAGCACAGCAAGGCTGTCTAGAAGGATTGTTGGCCCTGTCAAAGTTGGAGAACCACAGCCTCATGGTCACCCACAACTGAGAGGGTGACTTTTCCAGCAGCAGTTATAACCAGGTGCAACTGCTGGGTTGCACCTGCTGCTGGGAAAGTGAGTGTGGCAGGGAGTTTAGGTGAACCAGGCTCGGAGCACTGCCAGGTGACCACGTGGAGAGCAGGGCAGGAGGGGTGTGGAGGTTGAGATGACGGGTGACAGACTCTAAGCTGCCCTGGGGCAGGAGGTAAAGCTAGGTGGAGCCTGGAAGATGAGGGTCGGGACCTGGAAATCTCCACAGGTTAAAAACAGCAGGCTCAGGATCTGAATCTGAGTGAACAGGAGGGCGTTACATGTAGGAGGTGAAAATCCGAGGTTGGAGTGTTTGCAGTTTCCGAATGTTTTATGTATGTACTTTTAGTGCCAACTAGCTCTAGGGCCACTGACAGACGTAGCTGAGGTAGAGGGATGGTGGGAATCTTCGGGGTTGAGGAGATGGAGTGAGGAAGGCAGTCAAGCCTCAGACAGGTGTCCTCATGGGTCACAAGGGCATCTGGGGTCACAAGGGCATCTGGCCCTCGGAATAAAAGGTAGGTCCGCAGCCAAGGAGTGACTGAACACTGGCATGGGAAGAGACCGTGGCATTAAGGGAAGGAAGGGGGACGAGTGTGCGGAAATAGCCCTAAAGAGGTGGCTTTACTAAATGCGGAGTCATAAGGGGCTTCTAGCTGAGGGGACGCAAGGCAATCTTTGGGTTCCTTAAGGCAGGATGGAGGCCACAGCAAAGACAATGCCACCATTCATGAAGCCACTGCTGGTGTGTGAGGGAGGGAACAATGAAAGGCTGAGCATCGTGAGACAGAGAGCAAAAGAAAATTATATTTTCATTTAAAAATCCCAGTAATGAAATGAGGTCCAAAAGAATGTTTCTCACTTTTCTCATCAGATGCTTTATTGCTGGAGCTAGAAATAATAAACTTCATAATGTGAGAAAAGGGAGATAATAACAAGGAATTATTTAATCACTTGAACAAAATAACTAAATTTAAAAATATCTAATTATATAAAAAGAAGAGTAGGGAACAGGTTATGATCAGAACTGGTGGGAAAGGAGGAAGCACCCAAATTGTGCCCCACTAATGAGGATGGGAAGGCTGGGGGAAAGGTCTGGAACCCATGTTCTATACAGTAGCCACTGGCCTATATAGCTATTCAAATTTAAATCGTACTTATTTATCATTAAAATTCAATTCCTCTGCAGCACTAGGAGATTTCAATAGCCACACATAGCTGTGGCTACCATGTGGGGAGCACAGATACAGAACTTTTTTCTCATTGCAGAAATTGCTGTTGAACAGCATAAGTAAGTTCTGAGTAGGGTGGCCCCAGTGTTCCTGGAAACTTCATCATTCTAGGGGGTTCAGAGGAAGGAGAGAGAGGCAGGCCACAGACAGAGTTTGTCATCTCTTACTTCTGAATTAACCTAGAAGGTCTAGCCTTTTGGCTTGTTAGTGTGAAGTAAATGTTAGATCTGATGGCAGAAGACTTCGGTTGAGTTCACCTGAATCTTGAGATTAAAATTCGCATCTCCAATTTTCAGACTTTGTCTACCTAAATTGGGTAAAAATGCCTCACGTTGGCCATGAGGACTGTATTCTAATATTGTATAAAATTACTTACCAACTCAAGAAATACAGGATTCTATAAACGTTAGGACTGATCCTGGGGAGTGTAAGGAAAACAAGCCCGATGGAGCCCTAGCAATTCTTCTTCCAACCCACCAAGCTCAGTGGTGGGTTACTTCAGATCACTGAAGATAAAAAATATATGACTGTTCATTGATTCACAAAATGGCTTTACCACTGCCCCTCGCCAAAAATGAAATACTTTAAAGCATAAATTTAATGGCATAAGTGCCATTTAAGTGAGTATCAACATAGTCAATCAAGAAATGCAGATGAGTGATTTAGTTCTCCCTCTTCTGACCATGAGGCTCTAAGAAACGGGATAAAGAGACTGGGTGGAAGGAACATGAGAAAGATAATATTTAGAGGGCACTTGGAGAAGGCAAATTTTACAAGCCACGGTCCTCTTTAAAGTAGACTGTGTCTACCTGCTCCTAAATAGAGATGAATAAAAGCTGTGTGTGTTTTTGTGCATGTGGGCAGTTACACTGTACATGGTTTACAAACACTGAAAAGGATGGTAGGCTGATTTCATTTAAAGAAACACTTACTGAAGCATTGTTATACTTTGAGACTTGGCATCTACTGCAGGTAGCTATTCAGCTTCAAGAAGTAGAGACACAGCAAAGAAGATCAACTATAACTAAGTAAGAAAATCAGCTTCTAAAACAGTGCAAAATAGGACTGTAAGGAATCATGACATAGTACAAAAGATTGTGGATACAAAATCAATACGCTCAATTGATTTTTGGCAAAGGTGGAAAGGATGTTCAATGTGCCAAAGGATAACACTGAAATGGAGCAGCTGGTACTAATGGCAACTGGATTTCCATATGCAAAGTGCAAATTCTCTTGAATTCTCATTTAAGATGTTGAAGCAATTGGACATCCACATACCAAACAAACCACAAATAAAAAAGGAAGCTTAACCTAGATTTCATCCTTATGCACAAACTAAATCAACGTGGATCACAAACATAAATGCAAAACTTAAACCTATTTTTTTAGAAAAAATATGTAGAAAATACTTTAGATTTAGAACTAAGCAACGGGTTCTTAGATTTGACACCAAAAGCATGATTCGTAAAAGGAAAATTGATATATTGGACCACATTAAAATTAAAAACTTTTGCTGTTTGGAAAACCCCGTTAAGAGGATGAAAAGACATGCTACAGACTAGAAGAAAATATTTGTAAAGCACAGAGCTGGCAAAGGACTAGTTCTTTAGAAGATATAATGAATTCCCAACTCAACAATTGAGAAACAAGCAATCCAATTAGAAACTGAGTAAAAGATATAAAGAGACATTTTACTAAAAAGAATATACAAATGGCAAGTAAGTACATGAAAAGACGTGAGGCACCATCAGCATTTAGGGACGTGCAAATTAAAACCACTTTGAGATATCAACACATACCTATCAAAATGGCTAACATTAAAAATAATGATCGCCACTTGGGACAGTCTCTGAAACTGATCATACCTTACTTAGGCCACAAAAGAAAGTGTCAGCAAATTTCTTAAAAAATCATATCAGATATCTTCTCAGATCACAGTGGAATAAAACTAGAAATCAATTCCAGGAGAAACAGTCAATTCTACACAAAGTCATGGAAATTAAACAACCTTCTGCTAAATGATCCTTGAGACAATGATGAAATTAAGATAGAAATCAGATTGAATGACAAAGGGGATACAAGCTATCAAAATCTATGGGATACAGCAAAGCAGCCCTAAGGGGGAAAGCCATAGCCTTTAATGCCTACCTCAGAAAGAAAGATCACCAACTAACAGCCTAATGTCATGACTCAAGGAACTAGAAAAAGAAGAGCAAACCAATCTCAAAACCAACAGAAGAAAAGAAATACCAAAGGTCAGAGCAGAACTAAATGAAATGGAAGCAAAAGACAAAACAAAACAAAACATTACAAAGGATAGATGAAGCAAAGAGTTGGTTCTTTGAAAATACAAACAAAATTGACAGACCACTATTAACCAGAAACGGAAGAAGCCATATTAACCAGAAACAGAAGAAAAATGATTCAAATAAGCTCAATCAGAAATGAAAAAAGAGAATTACAACTAATGACACAGAGATGAAATATCAGCCATGAATACTATGAAAACCTCTACACACAGAAAATGAAAACCAAAGAGGAAATGGATAAATCCATTCCTGGAAACACACCCTCCTAAGCCTGAATCAGGAAGAGATAGAAATCTTCAACAGCCCAGTAACAAGCAGTGAGATAAAAGGAATAATAAAAATATTTCCCAACAGTAAGAAGCTGTGGCCCAGCTGTGTTCCCAGCTGAATTCTACTGTCCCTACGAAAAACAAACAACCAGAAATTATAACATTGAGAAGGAGGGAATTCTCCCTAATTCATTCAATGAAGCCAGTATCAACTTGATACCAGAGCCAGGAAAGGACACAACAAGCAAACTACAGGCGATATCCCTTATGAATATATGAGGCTGGACAATTAAGTTCACAAACTCATCCTAGAAAAAGTGCTACATACCTTATAGCTGAATATCACTATAGGCACCTTCAAAGTACTCCCCTTGGGAAGCTATGCACTGATGCCAGCATCTAATCTACCCTTCAAAGCAACTTTGGAACACTTTGTCTGGAATAGCCACCACAACTGTCATCATATGAGATCTGACAATTAATTTTATGAACTTATCCTAGAAAAAGTGCTTTGAAGGGTGGACATTGGTGCATAGCTTCCTAAGGCAAGTACTGCGAAGGTGACCATAGTGATATTCAGCAATGAGATAAGCAGTGCTTTTTCTAGGATGAGTTCATGTTCTTAACCGTCTTACCTCATAAATGCAAAAATCCTCAACAAAACACTACCAAACTGAATTCGGCAGCACGTCAAAATGATAATACACCGTGATAAAATGGGTTGCATCCCAGGAATTCAAGGGATGGTTTAACACACACAAATCAATAAATGTAATTAACCACATAAACAGAAGCAGAAACAAAAACTGTATGATCATGTCAATAGATACAGAAAAAGCATTTGATAAAATCCAGTGCCCTGTCATAATAAAACCTTCAACACACTGGGCATAGAAGGAACATAACTCAAAGTAATAGAGGCCACATATGACAAACCCATAATCAACATCAATGAATGGGGAAAATGTAAAAGCATTCCTCCTAAGAACAGGAAGAAAACAAGTGTCACCACTTCTATTCAATATAGTATTGGAATTCCTAGCTAGAGCAACCAGGGCAGAGAAATAAAGGGGATACAAACTGAGAAAGAGAAAGTCAAATATCCCTGTGCACGGATGATATGATTTTGTACCTAGAAAATTCTAATGACTCCAAAAGATTCCTAAAATTGATAATTAAATTCAACCAAAACTCAGGTTACAAAATCAATGTACACAAATTAGTAGCATTTCTATACGCCAGCATTTCTATACATCTTCTACACGGTCAAGTGAGAATCAAATCAAAGCCTCAATGCCATTCACAATAGCTACAAAGAAAATAAAATACCTACAAATATTCTTAACCAAAGAGATGAAAGATCTCTAAAAGGAGAACCATCAAACACTGAGGAAACAAATTGCAGAGGATAAAAATAAATGAAAAACATCCCTTGTCCATCCATTCACTCAAAGGCAAATTAAGGTTGCCTGGAATTAAGAGTGTTGGTTAGTTGATCTGCAGATGGGAAGATTATACTGGACTTCCTGGATGAGGTCAATGTAATCTGAAGTGTCCTTAAAAGTGGAAGAGGGAGGCAGAAGAGGAGGTTGGAGTGTTGCAATGTGAAAAAGACTTAACCTATTGTTGGCTTTAAAGATGGAGGGAGGGGCCCTGAGCCAAGGGATGCAGGCAGCCTGTAGAAGCTGGAAAAGGCAAGGAAACAGATTTTACCTATGTCTCCAGAAAGGAACACAGCCTTGCCAACACCTTCATTTTCACCCACTGACATCCATGCAATATGTGTTGTTCTTAGCCACCAAGTTTATGGAAATTTGTTACAACAGTGATAGAAAACTAATACACATCCTGAGCATGCTACTTAGCGATACAAAAAGCATTGGCACTTGTGACAGTTCAGATGAATCTCCAGAGAATTACCCTAAGTGAAAAAACCAGCCACTGAAGCTTATATATTATTTGATTCTACTTAGAAAACATTTTTGATGTTTTAACGACAACATTTTAGAAAACGAGAAAGTTAGTGGTTTCGGAGAGTTTAGAATGAGAGTGGGCAGAGAAGCACGGGAAGGGATGTAGGAGGGCATCATTTTCGGAGGGCAACAGGGGACTAGTCAGCATCTTTAATGTGGTGGTGGATACATGACCCATAACAGGTGCTAAAACTGCATAGAACTTAATACACACATAGACACACAGATGAGTGCAAATGAAATGGGAAATCTAAATAAGATTGGTGGACTATAGTATCTTCATATTCTGACTGAGATACTAAATCATGGTTTTACAAATGTTGCTATTGGGAAAAAATCAAGGCAAGAAGTATAAGATACCTCTGTATTTTTTTTTTTTTTGGCCGGTTCTGGGTTTGAACCTGCCACCTCCGGTATATGGGGCCAGCACCCTACTCCTTTGAGCCACAGGCACCACCCAATATGTCTTTATTTTTCATACAGCCACATATATGAGTCAACAATTATCTCAATAAAATTTTTAATAAAAAATATTGTAGAGGGTGGCACCTGTGGCTCAAGAAGTAGGGTGCTGGCCCTTTATACCAGAGGTGGCAGGTTCAAACCCAGCCCCAGCCAAAACTGCAAAAAAAAAAAAAAAAAAAAAAGGTAGAAATCGTTATTCTCACTGCTTGGTATGGCTGTGACTGTGAACTGCCTGAAAGGTAGGGGCCTGTCTAATTACCTTTGTACAGGAACTCCCTCTGCACCATCTGTCATTAATCACTTAGAGGCTTTTCATTAATGATGATACGTCTGAATGCACCTTCCAGCAGGGAATGTTAACCTATTTATGTGAATTCAGGAGGGGTCCTGATTCACCTGGAAAGTATATTCAATTATCCATTAGTGTGTATGAGTGTGTGTGTGTGTGTGTGTGCATCTTTCTGAAGACAGAACCTGTGACTTTCAAAAGGGTTTCAATACTGCCTCAAAAAAAAAAAAAAAAAAAAAAAAAGGAAAGGAAAAAGAAAAGAAAAAAGGATCAAGAACCAAGCAAGGTCCTTAAAAACACACTTTAAGTATGAACTTAAAAATGTATTTCTGTAAAGTGATTTAAATTAATGCTATGGCTAAAGCATCAATATTTTTAATAGGCGAAAACAGGCATGGTGTTTTCTAGATACCATGAATGGGCACTGGGGTCAGACATGCAAATTTCATACCCCAGATCTGTCATTACATTAAGTCTATGACCTTCAGCAAAGTTCTCATCTTTTTTATAAGCCTCAATTTTCTCATCTATAAAAAGGGAAAAATAATACTTCCTATGCTATAGGTTATCATGTCAGATGAAGTGACATGTATAAGTCATTTAGCATAGTGCCTGCCACATGAAAAGCTCTCCATAAATATCAACTTGTGTTTGTGTTATCACTACTATGATTGAAATAGAAGGAACTAATGGTTTTAATTATTCTTTTCGAAGGAACCTTTCAGAATAAGGGCACGTGATTTAGTAGAAGGAGCATTGGCACCTCCCCCATCCCCCCCCCAAGTAAGTCTAGACAGGTCACTCTCTCTGAGCCTCCATTCATAATATAAATAGGGCTAAACATTTGTGGTTTGTTGTGATTCTGTACCTGCCCCAGAAGCAAGATGTAGGAATTTACTCAACAAGCATTTATGGAGGTCCTTCATATGGCTCTTAGGTTGAGTTCCTCAGAAGCAGACCCTGAGTAGAGGATTTATGATAAAAGATGTGTCTGTGACTCCCCAGGAAAAACTTGGGGGAATGGCAAAGTGTGACAGGAAAGGGAAAAAAGTAAAGACCCACAGAGGGTGGCTTTGCATGGAGCTCCAAAGACAGACCATGCATATCACCCCATCTCCCAGCATCACCTGCACCTGGGAATGGGGCTAGTTACACCCCCTCATCCAGTTGGTCCTTATTTAAGATCAGTCCACACTCAGGTAAACTCCTGGCACTATCTTCTCCGTGTGTGAACCAGCTGAGGAAATTCTGGCTGTTAGAGGGCTGACCTCTGGCAAAGAGTTGCAAGTCTTGGCTTTTGGGGGGGTGAAAGCACACAGGGGGTTGAGTGCCTGGAATTTGAAAAGGGAAGCAAGGGGACCACAGCAGAGCACTGGCAGTGTCCACAAGGTCTCAGAGCTTTGCTCTGCCTTAAAGGATGGCCCTGATAGTGTAGTGGGGATACACACAAGTAACCACACAATTAGAAAGAGGTGGAGGTGGGGTGGGCGCCTACAGCCTTAAGCCCACATGTGACCTTCTAGGTCCTTAAGTGCAGCCTTTTGACTGAATCCAAATTTTACACAACAAAATCCTTTTATTTTTATTCATACAGTTTTGTTTAGCTTTTATATTTTTATCTAATTTTTTAAAGTAACACATTTAAAATACCAAAGTCTAAAATACGTTTCAACAAAATAATTCTCCCAGATTGTCCAGCACAAGTAGAACATTAGTAAACAGTAAAGGCTAAGTTAATGGTGCTACGCTCACGGCTTTGTTCTGACTTCCCAGTCTGGTGCCAATACCTCACAAGCGTGGTTGGTGGAGAGTTTATGGAGCTCAAGTAAGCCAGTCTGTTATCAGTGCACTGTGTTTCCGTTCAAAGTGGAACTGGTGAATAGTTCCACAGCTCAACAGTGAAACTGTTCTGTCTTCTCTAATGGCCCATCATGTCCAAGAAGACCAAGAGAACACTGAGGGAAGAAAACAGATTTTTAAATGAGGATTGGGAATTGCAATATTATCTTGTTTCTGCTAAAGAGAAGATAATTTTCTTGCTTTGTGATAGCTCAATATCAACATGAAAGAAATTCAATGGTCATCAGTATTAGAACACAAATAAATTAGAAGGAGAGGCGTGAAAAGTCATATTGCAGAAATTAAAAGATGAAAATCAAGAGCAAAGACAATTCTTTCGAGCAGCAATAAGACCTGGAAATACTGCCACTGAAGCAACTTATAAAGTACCTTATGTAAAAGAAAAGCCATTCTGTGATGTGGGAATTGTGAAAGAATGCATTGCCAAATCTGTAGGATGCTTAGACCCCAATAACATTCCAAACAATTGCCTCTTTCAGGAAGAGCCATAACTGAATGACAGCATGTATTAGCCTTCAACTGAACAGAACAACTTCATGCCATACTTCAAAAGGAAAATATCGATTATTCAGTCATTTTGGATAAATCAGCTGATACTACTGACTCAGCACAGGTTTTCTACTTCATCCCGGTCATATGGAAGGTTTTCTTTACTATGAAGAGTTATTTGATTTGGGCACCATTGCAAACAGAACATGAGGAATAGATATCTTCAACAACTTTCAAGATAAAAGTTAAGCAGTTGAACTGAATTTGATAAATTTACTTAGTGCATGTATGGACAGTGCACCTTCCACTATGGGAAAAAATGAAGGATTTATGGTACAGATTTTACAAAAATATCGACAGATTCAGACACTCTCATTTCTCTCATTGTATCTTGCACTAGCAAAATCTCTGTGCTAAATCGACTATTTTAAATGACACTTTGCAAATAGCCGGGCATTATGGTAGGCTCCTGTAGTCCCAGCTACTCGGGAGGCTGAGACAAGAGAATCGCTGATGCCCGGGAGTTGGAGGTTGCTGTGAGCTGAGTGACGCCATGGCACTCTACCGAAGGCGATAAAGTGAGACTCTGTCTCTACAAAAATAATAATAAATAAATAAATAAATAAATAACACTTTGCAACAAACTGTAAGTGTTGTGTGAAGGTAACATGGCCTGGTCAGTTTCAGAACATGCTAAAGTTGAACCAAGAAATATTCAATGTGGATTTGCTGCATCTTTCTAAAGTGCATTGGCTATCGCAGGGACAGGTGTTAACCAAATTTTATCTCTGGAAGAACGGATAATTAAATTTCATGAAGAACACAATCATCAATGTGAGTTTTTTTTTTTTTTTTTTTTTGCGGTTTTTGGCCAGGGCTGGGTTTGAACCCGCCACCTCTGGCATATGAGGCCAGCGCCCTGCTCCTTTGAGCCACAGGCACCACCCATCAATGTGAATTATTGAAAGAAGATTTCTATAGGAATGCAGCATGTCTGTGTGCTATCATACCAAATCAGAATGACTTGAATATTTCTTTGAAGGTAAAACTAAGTCTATATATGATATGTGGCAAAAAATCCAAGTATTTAGAAAAAAAGCTTTTATTTTTCAAAACACTTCTTCAAAACAAAATTTCAGATAAACATTTTTCCCAATAGCAAAGCTCATTGATGAGCAGGATGTCATATGTGGATCATTTGAAAAATACGCAGCTGCTATAAGGCCCATTAATGAGTCAGGCTAAACATAAGCATCAACTTCATTGTTTCCACACCTAAAACCACAACAAAACCAGAATACAACAAAAGTCTCACTGACTTAGAGAATCATGACAACATACTCACGTTAGCACCTCAGCCTCACCTGGTTGGTATCACCAAGGCAGTTAAAGCACTACAGGTGGAATTGATTGCGGTCTCCATAGATGACATTTTAAGTTCATTGTTTGATGCTAAGAAAGATCCAACTGAAATATGGAAAATGCAGTAGAATACCCACGCCTTCAGCAACATGCATGAAAAATGCTTTTTGGCTTTTCTACCACTTATTGCTGTGAATCTACTTTTTCCAAACCAAGACGCTCTTAAGTCATAAATGACTGATACCTGTCTAGAGGACCAGCTGAAACGGGGACCTCCGTGCTGCGGCTTAACATTCAGATGGTCTCCAGCAAAAAACAGACACAACAAAGTCATTGAAAGGTTCCTAACTTAAAAATCAACAAATAGTTTTCATTTTTTTAATTATTAAGTACATAGTAGTTAGATTTTTACAAAATAATGTACCTTTTAAGTGTACATATTATCCGATTGAGGTTTTTGAATGCAGCCTTATTTGATTACAGCTAAATTAACGCAGCCTTCCAACATGGAAAGGTTCCCCCACCCTGGGGGGATGGCGCTAGATAACAAGGCGGAGAGGGTCTTGATTCAGCCTGCAGTGGTAGGGAAGGGCTTGCAGAAGACTTTCAAGAGCAAATGAGAGAAGAGTAGGAATTAACCGATTATCCAATTAACCAAATAGGGAGGTGGTGAGAAGAAAAAGTGGTCCGGCCAGTTAAAGAGAACTTAATACTCAAGGAATTAAAGTAAGCCTAGTATACTAGATTGGGGGTCAGCCATGAGGCCAGAAGGTGAGGGAAGCTGGATCACAAACTGAATCGTATGTGTTAACTTGGAGGGTCTCAGGGTCTTACACTGTTTGGACAAAGACAAATATCACAGCTAAGAAGAGGACCCCAATTTTTTTTCTTTTTTTTTGAGACAGAGTCTCACTTTATTGCCCTCGGTAGAGTGCTGTGACATCACAGCTCACAGCAACTTCCAACTCCTGGGCTTAGGAGATTCTCTTGCCTCAGCCTCCCAAGCAGCTGGGACTACAAGTACCCGCCACAACGCCCGGCTATTTTTTTCTTGCAGTTTGGCTGGGGCCGGGCTTGAACCCGCCATGCTCAGTCTATGGGGCCAGTGCTCTACTCACTGAACCAGAGGTGCCGCCCAGCACCCAAATTTCTTAACATATAATAGAATGATAACCTAGTTTCCCGTTAACATCCCCAGGTTGTAGAGAAAGAAGCCACTGGGGACATATAATCATTTTTAAAGAATTGAAGTGAGGGAGTCTTAACATTCTTTTTATTTCCCTCGCACGTTGTAAAGTAAAAGACAATTTATACAGAGCCTGAAATAACTAAAAAATGTCTCTGTAAATTAGCTTAAAAAAAAAAAAAGAAAAGAAAAAACTAAACATAAGTAGAGCCTCCACGTGGGGCTGATTATGTTAATGACGCTATGGATTTTCCTCATTTTGAGGTCCAGCGTAATCCACCATCCACAAAATTAAATCTGGAGAATTTGGGTTAGATTTGCTCTGAAACAGCCTGTCCTAGCACAATTTAATTTCGTGGTTTTCAGATGAGGGTAATTATTCTAAAAAGCTTTCAGAGATGAGGCTCTTCTGATTTTTGTCATTGTTGTTTATAATGTAGCCTCTTTGGAACCTGTTATGTGGTTTTTAGGTGTGGATACAATGAATTTGTTGCCTGTGTTTAGCCTGACTCATTTTTTTGCAATGGAAAAAATCAGAGATTTCCATCTGAAAATAGGAGACTAGCTCAGTATACTTCTGTTGATATAGGTTACTAATCCATTTCCTCAAGGTAGTTAAATGTTGTGCTAGTAATTCATTTCCTACTTTGGTAACCTATAATGAAATCTTCGGTTCTTTGTTTTGTTTTTGAGACTGGGTCTCACTCTGTCACCAAGGCTAGAGTGCAGGGACATGACCATAGCTCACTGCAGCCTTGAACTCCTAGGCTCAAGTGATCATTCTGCCTCAGTCTCCTGAGGAGCTGTGACTACAGACATGTGCTACCATGCCCAGCTGATTTTTTGGTCTTAATTTATTGTTGGGGATTCATTGAGGGTACAAGAAACCAGGTTACACTGATTGCATTTGTTGGGTAAAGTCCCTCTTACAATCGTGTTTTGTCCCCAATAGGTGTGGCACACACCAAGACCTCATCCCCTCCCTCCCTCCCTCTCTCTGCTCTTCCTTTCCCCACCCCTCCCTCCTTCTTTCTCTCTCTGCTCTCCCCTTCCCCCACCCCCACCATGTCATTAATTGTCCTCATATCAAAATTGAGTACATGGGATTCATGCTTCTTCATTCTTGTGATGCTTTACTAAGAATAATGTGTTCTACTTCCTTCCAGATGAATACAAAGGCTGTAAAGTCTCCATTTTTTTTAATGACTGAATA
>CAUYRH010082231.1:0-23852 GCA_963574655.1 Perodicticus potto
GAACATATTCTTCTTAGCAAAGTATCTCAAGAATGGAAGAAAAAGTATCCAATGTACTCATCCCTACTATGAAGCTAATTTATAGCTTTCATATGAAGGCTATATCCCAACTATAGCACAAGAATATGGGTAAAGGGGCAAGGGAGGGGAGGGGAGGGGGGAGGTTGGGGTAGAGGGAGGGTAATTGGTGGGACCACACCTATGGTGCATCTTAGAAGGGTATGGGCAAACCTTACTAAATGCAGAATAGAAATGTCTTCATATAATAACTAAATGCCATGAAGGCTATGTTAATCAGTTTGATGAAAATAGTTTAGATTGTATATGAAACTAGCACATTGTACCCCTTGATTGCACTAATGACCACAGCTATGATTTAATAATAAAAACAATAAAAAAAATACTGATTTCCTTTCATTTGGTTATATACACAATAGTGGAATTATTAGATCACGTGGTCGTTCTATTTTTAGCTTTTTAGTAGGAATTACCCTACTTTTTCAGTAGGAATTACCCTACTTTTTTCCATAAGGCCTGTACTATTTTTCATTTCCACCAACAATGTACAGCAATGTCCCATCACATCCCACCAATGGGATACTATGTCTTCTTCAATGAGATGCCTGCTCACATCTTTTGGTTATTTTTAAATTGCTTGTTATTTTCTTACTGTTGAGTTATTTGTATACACGTATTTAGAATACCAGATATGTATCAGATATGTTTTGCAAATTTTTTTTCTCAGTATATGGCTTATCTTTTCATTCTGTGAACAGTGTCTTTCATGGAGCTGGAGTTTTTAATTTTAATGAAATCTAAGTTATCAATTTTTTTCTTTCATTATTTTTTCTTTGAGTTATTATCTAAAAAGTTATCACCAGACCCAAGATCACTCTGGTTTTTCTCCTGTGTTATCTTCTAGGAGTTTTATAGTTTTGTCTCTTATATTTAGGTTAATAATCCATTTCAAGTTAATTTTTGTGAAAGGTGTTATGTTCTGTACCTAGATTTTTGTTTTGCATGTGAATGTCTAGTTGTTTCAGTAGTATTTGCTGGAAACACTATCTACCGAATAATTGTTTTTGCTCTTTTGTCAAAGACCAGTTGACTATATTTGCGTGTCTGTTTCTGGACTCTGTGTTCTGTTTCCTTGATTTATTTGTCTCATCTTTTTCCCGTACCACACTGTTATGATCACTGTAACTTTCAGTAATTCTTCCAGTTGCATAAGCCAGTCCTCTGATTTTGATCTTCTCCTTTTATGTTGTTTTGCTTATTCTGGACCTTTTGCTTGTTCATATAAACTCAACAATCAGTACCAACAAAATAACTTGCTAGAATTTCATTGAATGTATGTATCAAGTTGCAAAGAACTGACATCTTAATATTGAGTCTTTTAAATTTATGGACATAAAATAACTCTCCACTTATTTTTATCTTCTTTGATTTCTTTCAGAGTTTTATAGTTTTCCTCATATAGATGTACATGTTTTGTTAATTTATACCTGTGTATTTAATTTTTTGACATTAATGTAAATGGTATTGCTTTTCTAATAATTCCTCATAGCCTGTGTTTTTATAACCCATTTGCATTTATTGTAATGACTGATTTATCACTAATAATATTTATGCCCTGTTACTTTTTTCTATCAGATTTTTTTTTGCATTTAAATATTTTTTCTTTCTTGACTTTATTCTGATTATATTCCTACATTTCCTTGTGCTCCTTTTAAATATTTTACTTAAAAGTAGAGGGGATAGATGAATTCCATAAACTCTAGGAATATGCTTCTTATCAATTACTATAGATAATTTAACATACATATTTAGCAGAGTCTAAAGTTTACCATTTTTACCCTTTCCCAAGTAACAGAAAATCCTTAGAAACTGAGTTGTCAGTTTCTATTTTATTTCCTCTGTAAATCTGACTTTATTATAATGGTTTTACATAATGTTTAATTTCCTCCCATTTTACCAATATCTTTCCTAATCCTCAGAACCTCTACTTGGGATCATTTTGTTTTCACCTCACATATATTTCTTACAATTTCTTTTAGAAAGTGTCTGTTGGTAGCCAACTCTGTCAGTTTTTTGTCTTTTCTAATCATAGTTTAACTGGTTATTGGTATAGAATTTTAGGTTGAAAGGAATTTCTCCCTGTCCATTGGGCAATATCATTCTGCTGTTTTCTGGCTTCTGTTGTTGAAGAGAGGTCAGCCAGTCTAACTGATCCATTTTGTTACAGGGGATTTACCTTTTCTTCTTGGATGCTTTTGAAGATGTTTCTTAATTTTGCGCAGTTTCACTATGCTGTATCAAGTTGGAGATTTCTTTTTGTTTATTCTGTTTGGCGTCATGGATCTTGGAACTGGTGTCTTTGATCAGTTCTGTAAAATAAAAATTCATTATATTTCACAATTTTTCCCCTCTATTCTCTTTATCATCTCCTTCTGAGCCTTTGAGAGGTAGTATTTTGGAGTTCCTCACTCTTTTAAGTGCCTCTCTCCTATTTTTCACAACTCACACTCTGGACTGTATTCTGGATCTCTTAGGCTTATCTTTCTGTTTCCTGATTCTCTCTTTGGTTGTGTTTATTCTGTTGCTTCATCCAGACAAAGCGATTTTAATTATACAAATTTCCTTTTTTTTATTTTGAAAATCTGCTTGATTGTTACCTATCATAGCTTATTCTTCCCCATATTTTCAAGTTTTTCTTCTGTGTCTTTAAACATTTAAAATTTTGTTATCTTTTATTTCCTTTTAAATAATTGAGCATCTAAAGTTTTGTGAGTCTGATTCTACCATCTGTCTCTGTTGAGCCTGACTTGTGGTGCCTTCTTCCCTTGTGAATTTTGTAATTTATTATTGTGAGTTGCTTATTTGACTCAGAATTTTATAGATGAAGCTTTATGAGGCCTAGGTTGACACCTCCAGAGAAGGTTATAGTGACTTCTGGCAGTTGCCTGGAGGCGCTGCTAACTGGTGACTAATTTGTATTCGTGGCAATGTTTTTTATACTACACAGATAACATGAATTTGACTCTTGGTCACAAATTCTGAGGGGAGAGAATTTTGCCATCTGACTATTAAGCCACTTTCCTTTGTCTTCATCTGAACGGTGTTTCATTCTGTTTCTCTTTTCACCTTGCACTGAGAGTGGGCTGTTGGGGTCCCTCACTGTATTTGGTGGGGATCCCTATGTGACTGGCCTTGGCTTTACTTTCTTCCTCGTCTCCTCGGTCTCCTGTGCAGCCAGCAAGATGGAGGCCCACGCTTTCCTAATTCAGTGGAAACTTTGATGGTATCAGATGGTAGATTACTTTGGTGCTTGGTGACCTCTAAAGGTTTCTCTTTTTTGTTTTTTAGCGTCTTTGAAAATGTGCCTTTTATGTCAGCTCAATAGTATTTTTTAAATGTTATAGTTGTTTTAAATCAAGAGTTGTTTCAATCAAGAGATTCATTCAGCACATCTGGTCTGCCATAACTGCCAGAACCGGAAATCTTACTCCTTTTAAAAAACATCTTTAAAAAATTTTACCTTTTGTGAAGTCTTCTTGTTTTCATTCTGTTATCTGGATATGGCAATAGTCGTAAGCTCTCAGGTTTATTATTGTTCAGTGTTTTATAAATGGGGTATCTTTAATGACAGTATGTTAAAACCATTTCATCCTTTTCATTTTTCAAGTGATTATCAAGATGATAACATTTGATAGTAAAGCTTATCAGCTTTATCAACGTTAGATTCAGTTTTATTTTATTTTCAAGAAATCTTATAATAAAAACCTCCAAAAAGTAATACCGTGCTCTTAATTTATTCATACATTTGCATACTTTGTTCTGAAAGGTAAAGATAAAAATTTGTCAAGAAATCTCAACCACCGTTATATCCTGTATATAGTCGACTTTCTTTTCTTTCTTTTGGTAAAGAAACATTTGATACAATAGAATATCTATAGAAGAAATGATGAAAGATAAATTTTAGTCAGGACTAAAAATTTGTGAGTTATTTTTCCTCTTCTAACCTTAACTTTCGTATTCAGGCTTCAGGAGAAGTTTCAGCACAACTTCTGCGTCTTCCCAAAAAGAGATTAACAGAAGAAATGCTTTTGCCAAGTGAGTATTAAGAAGATTTAGAAAAAACACCTTTCAAGAGGAACATGATGGGATTCCGTGAAGGAAGAAAAATGGAATTTGTATCTTTTATAATACATTGCTTGGTAGAATTTTAACACTTAGGAGAGAAGGGGTGATGAGTGGATTGAGAAGAGCTCTTCCTCCCTCCTTTGCAAGCTCAATTAAAAATGTTACCAGTGACTAAAAATAGTATACTAAATATATTTTTCTCTCCAGAGACTAGTACTGTTAATAAAAGTTGGAGGAATTTATATTTTGTGTTTTCATTGAGTAAGGTGGATTCATGTTAAACTCTGTTTTCTTAAACTATCTGAGATTGGATTTAATATAATAATATCAGCAATACATGAAAGAAATGTAAGGTCCATTTGCTTAAGGAATCTTACAATTATTTTTAAAAGTGCTCCCATTCCCTCTAATAGATAATATTGCTCAAAAAGCTTTGTATCTTTGTAGAGGGAATTACCTTTTGTTTTTTTTCCCATTTATTTTTACCTCCTCTAGACCTTCTTCACTGCCCCTAATAGTTTTCTGAAACTTTTTAAAACTTTTTTTACTTTTAGAGGAATATGAGGCTCTTTTAGACTGATTATATTAAGAGGTTCTTTTTTTTTAAATACTGCCAGTCAATCTAGCCATAACACCCTGGGGAAAAAAACATAGGTGAGTAGGAGTAGGGAAGTGCACATACTTGCTTATAAGTAGTGAGTGGGTAGAAGCTGCTAGAAATTAGAGCCCAAGGGCGAGTATTTGCTGTCCTGCTGAGCAAGGGCAGGTAATTTAGTCTGGCCTGAAGCTGTCGGAAGGCTTCACAAAGCTCTGAAATTTCACGTGAGAACCCGGCTTTTCCTCAGGGACTGCTGCAGGAGCGTTCCACTGTGGCCCGTGGCTGGCTATTAATGCTTATCTGTAGTGGAAGATACCATGAAAATTATGCACAGATGTTTTTTGGTTTGTCAGCTTTCATTAGTGTTTGTGTATTTATGTGTGGCCCAAGTGTTGTACCCATCGTAGCCTATAAAGATAGACTCCGACCCCACTCAGGTAAAAATCAACTGGTGATTTATTACACCTGAGCAGGGGACCGCTGCTCTCAAAGGCAGGTGGTCCCATAGTGGAAGGCAGATTGACTATTTATACCTTATTATTGCCATGTGTCAAGCAAGCTAATACAGAAGCAGAATATTATAGTTAGCTCAGGGCAGGGTTACAGCTTAAGAAACACAGCTTGAGTAAGTTTCTACTATTGTTTTTGTTCACTGGGAACTGTAACTTGAGCAACACAGCTTGGGTAAGTTTCTACTATTGTTTGTTCACCAGGAACTAGGTTGGGGGGGGGTTTCAGGAACTTGGGGACTCTCCATGCCTTGTTGTTTTGAAGCTGTTTCTTGGAATCTATGGGGGGGGTGATGGGGGACTGAGCTTTGGGAGCTAATAGAGCGTTTCTTGGAATCTACCTGGGGGGGAGGCTGGGGGACTGAGTTTTGGGAGCTAACAGGTTTTTACACAAGACAAAGCTTAGGTAATGTTCACAGCCAGCCTTGGGCAATGGATGGATGGATAGGTTGGGTAGGGTTCTTCCCCCACCCCCCAAAAAAACCATCACCAATTTTGAGAATTTTGAAATTGATCTCCTCCTGTGAGTAGCAGAAAGAGTTTAAGGGGAGTCACTGTATGCCCCAGTACATATGCCCCAGGGGTTCTTAGGTAGAATGGAAGACATTGCTAAGATGAAACAACCAGAATATAGAGGATTCTGAAGGAGGAGAGATATCAAAATCAGTGTCAAGATGCTGGTGAGTGGAAGAATGTGATTCAGAGAAATAGGAAGGAGAAGAAAAATCTGAACCATGGGAATCACACAGCAGATGTGGGGATGTGTAAGATGATCTGTTGGCTGGAGGGAGAAATGTCAGCACTTATTTTTTTCTCTATGAAAATAAAAAAGTTAAGCTTTACTAATATTTATACTATACTAATATAAGATTGACACTGGTCCTTTTTTTAAAAAAAAATTTTTGTTGAGGATATATAACGGATTTTTAACATTATACATTTGTATGTGACCAAAATATTTGATGATCACTGTTCTCAGGAACAAAAGAAAGACTTTGAGTTGCCTGGCAGGTGCTAGGATACCTGTCTCTGTTCTTAGGGGCAGAGAGGGGGCACTGACTGGGTGACCCTTTGCCATAGGGACAGAATTGACACCATGCTGTGCTGTTGCTAATCTGGAAGCATGGTGTATCCTGCAGACTGTGTGTTGAGCAAGTGAGTTTCTTGAGCTTTACCAAACACTGTACCTACCATTTTCTGACTTGTTTATATGGAGATAAATGATACTTCCAGAAGAAACATGGAAAACATAGTCAAAGATGATGAGAATTCCTGGGTGAAGGAAGGACTTGAAGGACTTTGGGGCAAAGGACTGTTTGCCCATATGAGTGAAAAAGAACTGGGGATGGGGTAGGAACACCCGCCATGTCATTTCTGTGACAGGACAGGAGTCTTCTAGATCAGTGTTGACTTGGTAGCAATTAATGCATTTCATTCAGGGGGGAAAAAGCCAGAATGGGGATTTGAAGCAGTTCTCCTTGTCATCTGAATTGTATGAAAGTCCAATGCCAAGAATGGGAGCAATTAAATGAGCTTGCAATTTCAATAGTCATCACAAAGACCTGATAGGCATAAGGCCCCCGTGCTCTCACACTGTGCACATCCCACTGGGAGCCACCTCTGATCCCCAGTGTTACCACCTCCCTCACGTCCTCTCTACGCTATCACAAGTGTCTCTACTAATCCAAATAGTGGATTTACTGTGTAAATATTGGAAAAGCTTTTGAAGCCTTCTTTGGGTCCTGTCTGTAGATGCAGGCCATTGGCACGCTGTGGTCAGTCTAAATTTGAATGCCTCAGGCAGAACCCATGTAATCCAGTTTGCCACAGGCTCCCTCTTTTCACGTCCGATGTTGCATTTTCTGCCTGTCTCACTGCTTTGAAGTTTTACTTTTTATCACATATAAAATAATATTTGTATTTTTCATTTTTCCTAAACTTTCTTTTAATGACATCTTTGTGTCATTTAAAAGTAAATTCTTGGCCAGGTGTGCTGGCTCATGTCTATAATCCTAGTATTCTTTCTAGGAGGCCAAAGTGGGTAGATTGCTTAAGCTCAGAAGTTTGAGACCAGCCTGAGCAAGAGCTGGTCTCTACTAAAAAATAGAAAATAAGGCTGGGCGCAGTGGCTAGCACTTGGGAGGCTGAGGCAGCTATGAGCTATGATGCCACAGTATTAAAAAAAAAAAAAAGTAAAAAAGTAAATTCTTGTGCTGGAGCCGCATTGTAACTTTCTAATTTACTGTACTAGTAGTGCTTTATTTTTCAGACTTTTCTTTCTTACTGATGCCCACCATGGTTGTGATTGAGAGCTTGGTCTTTGTGATTGGACAGCCTTGGATCTGGGCATTAGCTCTGCTCTTTCCATCTCTCTGGCCTCAGGCACATAGCTTAATTTTTGTGAGCCTCAGATTCCTCTTCTGTTGTAAGAGGGTCATAATCCCTCCTTTACTAATTTGGGTGGGGTTGAATGACAAAACATATGTGAAGTGTTAGGCACATAATAATTGCTCAGGAAATGATAGCTATTGTCATTATTTATATAAAAATCACAGTAGTTTTGTCAGGTTGCAGAAAATATCCATTGGGGTAAATTTGAGAATTTGTATACCTACATTCCTGTCTAGTAACAGAGTTCTTTCATTATTTTGTATGTTTTCCAGTAAAGATTTATAGTTTTTCTTATAAGTGTTACATATTTCTTTGTGAAATTTATTGTATTTGTGCATCTGACATGTAAGTAATTATTTAAAAATATTTTCTAAATAGAACTCTATCACTGACGTGGTGCCTGTAGCATAGTGGTTACAGTGCCAGCCACGTACACAGAGGCTGGTGGGTTCGAACCCAGTCCAGGGCAGGTAAACAACAATAACTGCAACAAAAAATAGCCAGGCGTTGTGGCGGGTGCCTGTAGTCCCAGCTACTTGGGAGGCTGCGGCAAGAGAATCGCTTAAGCCTAAGAGTTTGAGGTTGCTGTGAGCTGTGATGCCACGACATTCTCCCGAGGGCGACATAGTGAGACTCTGTCTCAAGAAAAAAAACAAAAAAGAACTCTATCTCTTTGCAAATGTGGATTAGGATAAATTTCTGGGCCTCAGTTTCCCCATCCATAAAATTGGAGTCCTCTCTTTTTCTTATAGAGTGGTTAGTAGGAGCAAATGGGACATGTGTATATATTAAAAATACAGAAAGTAAAATAAAATGTAAATAAGTAGGACTAAGATTTTGTTCACAGTAAGACTGCATGCTGTTTTGGTAACACGTTGAAGGGTTCCTTTGGCAGAGAGGTGGCATGGGATGGAGGGTGGAAGACTCCAGCTAACACTGGTCATTTCTGGATGTCCTTTATGGAAGGTTAGAGGACAAGAAGATGCTGGTATTGTTTCTACTGTGGGTGGATAGCAGGGTGAGTTCCTTCCAGTTGACAGTGGAGGAAGCTCTAGGATAGGTGGGCCCGAGGCTTTGGATGAGTTTATTGGTGAGTCTCAAGCTGTTTTGTCATGATGTCAGGTGGGTGGTGGGAGCATCTCTTGCACATTATAAATAATATATGTTGTAGGGAAAAGGAAAGGAATTCTGCTCAAGGCAATGCAGACCCTTTTACATGTTAGTGGCGGGGAAGGTGCTAAGTTTTTTAAGTGTAACTAGAGTTCATACATAGAAGATATATAGAGAGATAGATAGATAGATGTATGTATTTACACACACACATATATAAAATATACACACATGCATATATATACATGCACACACAAAAATATAAATCTATTTTCCAAAGTTGTAGATGGACATTTTTTTAAATTTACTTTCCCTTGGAGAAATATTTTAAAAATAAATATTTTAATTTACCACAGCAAAATACCAGCTTCTTTTCTTTTTTACCTCATTTGATAATACTGATGGCAGTTAAATAGGTATAAGTATATGTTTTCTGATTACTATTAGTATTTTACTGAAAGCATATATATTTATGTGTATATATTGCAATATATATTTATATATATTTATAAAGTGTAAACAAAATCTTAAATCCAGATTAGGCATAGTATTAAAATAACCAAAACCTTTTGGTTAAAAGCACAATTGACTCTTGAACAACACAGGGGTTAAGGGTGCCAACCCTCCACCCCCATGCAGTCAAAAATCCACATATAACTTTTGATTCCCCCAAACTTAACTACTAATAGCCTGTTGACTGTTAGCCTTACTGGCAATATGGACAGATAATTAACACATATATTGTATGTTATATGTTTTACATACTGTTTGATTGTAACACAGTAAGCTAGAGAAAAGAAAACGTTAATAAAATCCTAAGAGAGAAAATACATTTACCATTCATTAAATGGAAGTGGATCCCATGAAGTCTTCATCTGCATCTTCGGTGGAGGAGGAAGAGGAGAAATTGGCCTTGTTGTCCCAGGGCTGGCAGATACAGAGGAAAATCCACAGATAAGTGGCCCTGTATAGTTCAAACCTGTATTAAGGGTGAACTATATTTTCTGATAACTGCTATTTAAAATTTAAAAAAAACAAAACCAAACTTGTGACCATGAAGTATTTTCTTGCAGGAATTAAAATAATGAATTTTGCATTTAGCAGTGGGAATGAATATAATAAATTGCATTATGTGGTTTTCACACTGAAGAATTTTTCTCCTTCCCTCCTGAACAGATCAAAAGCTGCTTTGCGTCGCAGCTGGAGCAGCACTCCCACCGCAGGTGGCTCTGAGAGGGGCGTGAAGCTGCACGAGGGGTCCCAGGTCCTGCTCACGAGCTCTAATGAGATGGGTACTGTTAGGTATGTGGGCCCCACTGACTTTGCCTCAGGTGTCTGGCTTGGACTTGAGCTCCGAAGCGCCAAGGGGAAAAATGATGGAGCAGTGGGTGATAAACGCTATTTCACCTGCAAGCCAAACCACGGAGTGTTAGTTAGACCAAGCAGAGTGACCTACAGGGGAATTAATGGGTCAAAGCTTGTGGATGAGAATTGCTGAGTTGAACTCCTAAAATACTGAATGAGCTCAAATATACACACACATACACACGGTTTTAATAAAGAGTCCATGGCAAATGGTTTACTTTACTTAGCCATTAGTTAAATTTTAAAAATATAGTTATCTTGATAAAAATCATTACAACAATTCAGAAAGAGTCCTTAAAAAAGCCACAAGTATGAACTCTGTGGAATCATAATTATTTTAAAACAATTTCAAAATAAATACTTTTAAAGCTTTAAGTCCCAAGGGAATTCTGGGGCTCAGGAAAAAATGTGCCATTAGGTGACCAACTGATGCATTACTTAACTTGTTGTGTTTCATTTTTGCTCATAATATTGGATTTTCACTAGCTTTGATTAACAAATAATGTTCACATGACCTTTTCTGTCAAGCAGTTTTAGAGTTTTTCTTTCTGTGCTTTGTTACTAATAAGTACAATGAGAATACATATAGTGTATTTTTTTGGTAATTTTTTTGCCTGTTAGAAACACCTCATCTAAAGGACCTGTTAGAACTTGAGAGCCAAGAGGGGTCTCAGTGCCTCTCAAGCTCTGCTTGTCTCCTGTTGCCAATGGTGGAAGGGAAGTCTGTCTACCCAGGCTCCCTCACTGGTTGGTGAACAGAACTCAGTAGTAGCACGTGGGTCTACGGGCTTGTGGCTGAGTGCTCTTCCCTCTGTACCAAGTGTGTAATCTCACATTTTTCTTCTGCTGCTCCATGATTAAGCTTTATGAATTGAAGTCATAATTAGAATTTTTTGCACAAAGTTATTTAACTTCCATATTGGATATATTCGTAACACACATGAAGCACTTTTAAGACATGATGCACTTTTTGTACTTGTGGAGAATTTGCCATCCTTACGTCCTGCAATATGAAAAACATTTTGAAAAGTGTATTTAACAGAAGAGAGCAGATTAAGGTTTGTTAGGAAGGATATATTCGTTATTCATTTAAATGTTTGTGATTTCTGGATTTTTCTGTCATATTACTCATCAGACTTGTGTGTTTGCCTTTTGCTGTTTTTCTATTTCCATTTGTTGTCGAGTTCAGCCCATTATACAACTGTAGGATCGTATCATGTTTTCATTTCCCTTCCTGAGCACGTGGTAAAGTAAGCTTCAGATTAGAGTTATGTAATAATGTAAAATGTCTGTATTGTGGCTATGTATTGAAGTCTTGTCCTGTATGTGTAAAGAGTTATCTTTTATTGTAAATATTTAGACTTTAAACTACAACAGAAATATTGGAGCAGTTTGCTTTACATGATTAAAAGTATCCTTCAGACTGGAGCTCGTTTTGTGCTTAGAAATAATAGGTTGAACTATTTTGCAATATACTATTTTAAATCTAAATTCTGTCACTTTGCTGCCTTTTAAAAATAGTGTGGGTATTTCAAATATCGCTAGAGCTATTTTCCTGAAATACATTTGCAAAATAAGGCTGCTATATATTATTTTTATTGATTGAAGAAAATAACTGTACTGCAATTCAAAAGTAAACTTATTTTATTATACAGATTATTTGGTTAAAACTCTATTTATACTTTAACCTTACAGAAATCCATTATTGCACCAAACTTGGATATCCATAATTTGTACTGTTAAATATAGAACACTGTAAGTTAGAAACAAGAGTGCCCATACTGGATTTATTTTTGAAGTCAAAGAACCAGTTGTTCTCTTCGCATGTAGATTAGGATTATTTGATCCACGTAACATGTATGTTTATGTATACTATGGACATACAAATGAGGTGTTTTTGTTTTGCTTATTAAATGCCATTTAAAGTTCACTTCTTGAGCATTAATAAAAAGGGAATCTGTTTGGTTTTGGAATGTATCTTGTCTTTTACCCCATCTGCAACTCTCCTTTTCTTGGAACTCAGGGTACATAAGCTTTGAATTTTTTTTCCCCCCTCATAGTAATAATAGCTTAGATTTATCCTATCCCTATAAAAAGTCTTAAAAATGTATCATAAGTTTTACCCAACAAGTAAAGTTGTGCTTTTAGCCCCACTCCTATTAGTATTCTTTTGATGAACCGAGTCATTTAAGAAAGGACTATGAAGTGGGGCGCAGTGGCTCACACCTGTAATCCTAGCATACTGGGAGGCTGAAACCAGTGGATTGCCTGAGCTCAGGAGTTTGAGACCAGCCTGAGCACCAGGAGACCGTGTCTCTACTAAAAATAGAAAAGAGAAAAAAAAAAAAAAGTAGCTATTCATCGTGGTGGGCACCTGTAGTACCAGCTCATATGGAGGCTAAGGCAAGAGTATGTCTTGAGCCCAGGAGTTTGAGGTTGTTGTGAGCTATGATGACACCACTGCACTCTACCCAGGGCACACAGAGAGACCCTGTCTGGAAAAAGAAAAAGAAAAAGGAAAGAATGTATTTCTCCAGTTCCAAATCACTTAGCTTTCTCTTTCAAAGTTTTTTCATTTGCTTATTTAGGGTAGGGTGGAACTCTTTGACTTTAGAATAAAAAAAAAAATACAAAATATTACCTACCTTTTATCAAAAGGCTTTGTTTTTATATTGTGCGTAATTTTGGGGGGGGGATATTTTTAAATTGTGAAAAATGTTCAGATGCGGGTTTTTTTTGAATATGAGTTGTGAATTGTAATCTTGGTATGGGTCCCTGGCTGCTAGGGCCCTGTACTGCAATTCAAAAGTAGTTTCCTCCCAAGAGCTTCTGTTCCTTCCTCTCTGGTGTTTTATTTTCTCCAGCCTTTGGTCATGCTAAATTTTTGCTTAGTGTTTCTCTCTGTCACCAGATTGAGGGGTAGGTTTTTGACTGCATATCCCCCACTCCTAAATAATACTTGGCACCTAGTACATGTTGGTTGAGTGAACAGAGGCCATAAAAGCCACAGGTTATTGAAAACGTAGATACTATCTAGCTTAGGATAGGTGGCCTTGAGAGAACAGAACAGGTCAAGTCCACTAGATAGGGAAAGGAGGAGGAGAAGGAATGCTGGACCCCAGCTTATCCTTGATGGGTGATGGGGAAGAGTTAAGGTGTCAGGGGCACAGAAGTAGGGGACTTGGGCAAGATATGATAGGGCCATAGCTCCCTTTCTGTGTTACCTGGGGCTAACTTCAAATTCCTGGTTTAATATGATGACAGTTTAGAGAACATGGTAACACGTGTTGTCTAATATAGTGAGAATGTACTGGATCCTACCGAGGTGAATATTTTTATTTCAGAGTTTTATTGAGGCTATTTATTTAGAATGTGTAATAATATTATTTAAACCACGTTGACCAATGGCTAGAAACCTAATGTGCCAAAAATCATTCTTAACTAAGAAATAGATCTAGTAGTCTAACTATTCATTGGATATTTGTTATTTAAATGATTGAGTCAGAGACGTATAATATGTACCATGTATTACCACATTGCAAGCAAATAGAATTTTTAATTTTTCTCCATGCCCTTTGCCTTACTATACTTATTTATAATACAATACAATAGCTAATACAAAATTCATGATAATGTATATTTTTAATAATTGTTTAGTAATATCCCTAGGTACATGGGCCCTTATTTATAAACAGTGCCACATAAGCTGTTGGATGTACAGCAGATTTCCTAATGATCCTGGTATAAAGGCTGAACAGAATGTGAGGTCTTTGCATAGGCAAAAAAGATCTTATCTACCCAAATTTTTGCTAATGCTTTTTTTTACAGGATGAAAAGAGAAGTATAAATAGGGTGGACAAGCATGTGTTACTGATAGGAACACTGTTCCACCGTGTGTGGTAGAAATGAAACTTTCTGGTTTACAGCTCTAAGAACAGCTTGGGGGAAGGGGAACCTTCTCTTCTCTTGTTAGAATGTCCTCCAAGGAATAGAATTTTCCTAATTATGAATCAGCAGCCAGTTTCACATCAATTATATCCTTCAAATAGAGAAATGCGGTGGTCGGGGTGGGCTGAGAAGGGGCAGGGAGTTCAGAATGATGTGAAGATACTTCAGGTGTTTAAACTGAGGCTGTTAACTTAGAATATAACCTGTTCCCCGGGATCACTGGGGCCCACTTAAAAAATGCTCATAAATCTGGTATAAGTTCAGCTCTAAAACCCTAATGAACCCCAATCTGTGAATTCATGTATATGCACACGTGCTTGCACACACAGATCTCTTTGTCAGGAGGCGTTTGGTGTCAGGGTTGGAGAGTCAGAGTTTTTTCAATTGATTAAATAAGATGAAATAGGGAGTTTCAGAAATCTGTACCCTGTATTGAGCCTAAATTTTAGGCATTTCTAAAGCATAGGAGTATCCAAATGCTGTGCCTTCCTTGACCTGTGTCAATCTTACAGAGGTTCTTCCAATTCCAGCCTTAATAGCGCCCTTTACTTGAAGTAGACTTTGGCAAATTACTGAAGATTGAGCTAATTACTACTTTTCACATATCAAATCAAATCAGGCTGACATGAAATGAATCATGTTAAAATTATACGTACAGCTATAAGCTGTTTAAAAAAACTTTTTTTTCCTCTAGCAGCTTACAACTCAGTCAACAGTGGTAATGACTTTGGCTGCCCCTGACAGCCTTTTGTTCTGAAGGACAGGTGTTTTCTGTCTAATGTCTTTGGAAAAAATATCCTAAAATGGATTTTTAAATGAATTTCAGCAGTCATAAAATGTCTCACACTGATGGTAGGAAAAGTGGATTTTGCATTATAGACATCATAGAGCGTTATAGAACAGAAGAGTAAAGCAAGAAATTCTAGTCACCTTTACTGAGCATGCTAATAAAAATGATTACTAGTAAGAATTCCAATAGATTATAGATATCAGTTTAAAATAGTATAATTTTTTCAAATGGTCTTTTCTCTTTCTTGAAAGGAATAGAGCTTAGGGAATTAAGAAATAGCATGAAATTCTTGAGGCCTCATCATACTCCCTGGTAGGTGACAGAGGAAAACCCAGCGTAACATAAATGTCTTAACGCAATGATCAAGTAAATGGGGCGAAAGCTATAGTAATTAGTTTGATGTAAGCACTCAAATTGTATAAAAAATCAACACATTGTACCCCACATATGCATAAATGTATTCATGATCTATGTGTATATGACTTAATTAAAAAAAAAAGAAAGAAAGAAAATCCAGTGTAATGTTCAGCTTTAGCCTCTTATCCTTTATAAAACACTACCAGCTGCTTACCGGTACACATATGAGGAAAAATCATTTCTCCCTTCAGAATTTATTTCTCCTGAGAACTATGAAATACTATATAAATATTACTTTGAGAATAATGCAGAAAATATTTAAATGGTTTTTTTCTTTTCTCAACCATTAGATGCAGTAAAATGTAGGCAGTTAGCCTTCGGGCTTCACAGTTCTGTCTTTGAGGGATGTGTGAATTGGCTATGTGTTTGGATTCCCTGTTTCCAGATATACTATGAAGCTTCATTATTCACCACACGTTTCCAAAAATTGCCATCTGATGGCAGTGGGTAACTTATAAACCTGAAAAGAGGGATTCTGGCTGTCTCCTGTGGTAACTGGGAGAGAGGACTCCTGTTCTGCATGAATTCCCTGCCATAATGGCACTTGGATGCGCTTGTGGAGGGACACCAGAGTCCATGGACACCTGGTCCCAAACCTAAACTCCTGGCTCGCCCTGGGCTTCGCTGCCTCGATTTGGGAATGGGCACTGAGATGTACGAACGGACAACCCAAGGGGGGCACGTCAGGGACACCGTCACATACTGGGTGTGGTAATAGATCAGGTTTACGAGTTTACTTTGCTAACAAGGCTGCAGTTACAGCAAACAAAAGAGAAGTAAGTGGTGTGATGCTGAAGGCATAGAGGTCGTTAAATGGACCTGGCTCTCCCAGTCCTGCTGCCTTCGCTTCGCTCAGGAAGCTCCCTCTGATAAACCTCGTTTTGCTATGGTAAGGATTTTGTGATTTGTTACGGGGATCTTTGAATAAACAGAGGACTGTTAACTAAACTTTCCGGTCTCCTTCTGTATAAAGATGACATACACTTTGTCCCAGAGTTGAGGTCACGTGCGCCCACACACACACCCCTGCTAGGTTGCGCTCATTATGGGCTGGGTGTTGGGACTTGCCTCACACAGGTGAAGTTTTACAGAATCACACACTCCAGGGTTGGAAGGGGCCTTTGAGAATAAACCTTTATTTTTTTCAATGACAAAATGTGAGTTTCGGTCACTGGAGTCACTTAGCAATGACTACAGTCTAGTCGCTTAGTAAGCTGTCTAGTCCGAGGTCTCTTACCTCCTGCCCACTCCCCTTGCTGTCTTCTCAAGTAATCGGTGAGTGCTAAATCATCCAAGATGATATAATCATCTGAAATTTCATTAATCTCGTGATATCCATTTATTTCCTCTCTTAAGATGTAGATATTCTACGAAGAATTACTACCCTATTTGCTAAGGCTTAGTTAAGTGAGTGAGTTTAGTAAGACTGCTGTCAACTGGCACCAGCTGAAATGAACCATGAGTGATGGGGAGGGGTAATGGTAGGTGGTAATTGCTTACAGGAGGCAGGCCTTAGGACATTGTGTGGGGGAGCCCGGGGGCGCATTGAGAAGGGGAATGTAAGAAATGGGTGTGCAAAAGCACTAACATCTAACTTTGGTATTTGCAGTTTTTCTGAGGTTAGACTGGTAATGCCATCTTTACCTGTAAGGATAACACACTTACTTTACATTCACCGAAGGCTGAAGAGAGGAGGTGGTTGCTGTAGTTTGTGGCTGTAGTTCATGTAACCACTCCCCCCATTTGTGCATAATAATCTGTTCTTACCAAGCTTTTCAAATGTTTCAGAGTTGTTAAGCTAGATCTAAAAATAGCCTTGTGCTTGCGTGGAAGATTAAATTTTAAATGCACCTACTCAGGATACTAAATGAAAACGGATTTTTTTTTTTTTTTGAGACAGAGCCTCACTTTGTTGCCCTGGATAGAGGTGCTGTGCCTTCACAGCTCACAGCAACCTCAAGCTCTTGAGCTCAAGCGATCCTCTTGCCTCAGTTTTTCTGTTTTTAGTAGAGATGAGGTCTCACTTTTGTTCAGGCTGGTCTCGAACTCCTGAGCTCAAGCAATCTACCTGCCTCGGCCTCCCAGAGTATCGGGAATATAGGTGTGAGCCACGGTGCCCAGCTGAAAATAGATTCTTAATAGAAGCCTTAATTGTTTTTACTCGGTAATTCTCTTCATTTTAGGGCATCGTGTTGAGGATTACAGAATGCTGGTTTTATTTTGTGCGTTCACACAACAACGTAGGATGCCATCTGCTGCAGTGAAATTTGCAAAGTCAATTTGTGTGTTCTTTAGGGACCCATTTGAACATCATTAGCTAAAGACAGATTGACAACATACTTCATACAATTTTATGAATCTTATCCCGGAAGTCTGTTATTTAGAGTAGTTTGAATTCGTACACATCTGAGTTTTAGGTTTGCCATGCTATATGAATTTTAATCCTGCTATTACAAGAGAAAAATCTATTGAAATAGCCTGATCACTACAATTTCATAGTGGTGTGCCTGTGACCTTGGATGTGAAGGCCCCACAGTATAAAGTTAATCTGCAGTTACCTAATGGTTTACAGCTACAGGGCTTATCAAGTACTATGTGGAGATGCCAAAAATTTTAAAAAAGAGACTTACTCAAATTGATCAAATGGCTTCTTTTTTTGTGATGTTTTTAAAACTTGGAACTTAGTTCTAAGTGTGGAAGAGCATCGTGGAGGGCTTGGTTCTGGTAGGGTCCTCGCTCCTTTCATTAAAGTTACAGTTGGAGGAGTCAGTTCTGGTGTTCTGTTGCCCAGTAGGTGACTGTAGTTAACAATATTGTATACTTCAAAATAGTTAGAATATTTTGAATGCTCTCACCACAAAGAGCTGGTATATGAGCTAAAGAATACACTAACTACCCTGATTTCATTTTTACACAATGCGTGCACGTATGCGAACATCACACTGAACCCTATGGATATGGGCGGTTATGATGTGTCCATAAAAACAAAACAACAGCAACCAATAATTGGCAGATAAAGTACAACATGATACAAATGGAAGAACCAAGAGAGGGGGATGTAGGGGTGTATGAGAATGTGTGGACTCTGCCCCACACCCAGAATGTCTGTGCACTTGGGGACGGCCGAGGAGTAAGGGGGTGCTTATGCTTTCACTCAGTTTATGACCTCCCTGAGTGGTGGCGAGGAAGGGATGTGACTATTCTTTTATACAGAATAAAAACATATATACACATTTTAAGAAAGGAGAAAATTGTATTAAATTTGTAATATTCAAGTCATGCTGCAATTACAAGAGGTCCTCAGCACGATTTGTATTCTTCTTTTGTTGTCAGCATATATTAAGTGTTACAATTTTAATACAGTTTTTCCCTTTTATAAAACATGTATACATTTTTGTTACCCTCTGTATAAATAGACATAGAGGTACCAACAGGCCTCTAACCCAAGAGGAGAGAGTTAGGACTCAGATCCTAACTGGTGGAAGAGGACCCAGTCTTTGAACTACTGAGTAGAGAATACTCTTAGAAAAAAGTTTATTCCTGCTATTTTGAATTGCTGCCATTTTGAGATAACACTTGTTAACAAACTGGTCATTTCTTTGCCAGTTTCCCAGCAGAACAGTTGTGAACTTTTGGTGGGCTTCTTTATAGGCGTGGAATATAAATAATCATACCAGCTATGGTTTAATGGACATGGCTTCTGCCGACTTTGGTGCTTTTTCACATTCTAGGTGGAACTTTCTATCATAGTTAATAAATGTATTCAAGTCCACAATGTCTATGTGATTTGCTGTAACCATAGGGCTAGAGGGATGTTCAGGGGGACCATAGTCCTGATTAATATTTCAATACCTCACAGTTACACCAAGTTAAATGAAACATCTTGAGGTCATCATATGTCAGTGGAGTTGTTTATTAGCTTATCCATGTGTACAGGCTTTTAAGACGACTATTTACATGAAAATTGATACCAATAAAGACAATTAGAGAAAATCGACAAATCAGTTTCAGTGGTAGAAAGGCACAACCTGAAAATGTAATGAATTTCTAAGAATTTTTAAGAATGGAAAGGAATGAGGTGTCTCCCACCCCTATTTATAACAATTACGAGTTGGCTATTTAACCACGTAACCCACTCACTGCTTAATTGGTTACTGATTTTACAAATAGAAAATAAAATTGTTTTTCTCAGCTGTTAATGGAGCCTCTGTCATCCTTTAGCAGAGTGTTTCCCAAGGTGAGATTCTTGAGCCCCTTCTGGTGGTGAGTTTGAATGATGTTTATATGATTAGACTACTTTTGTGTCTGGCATGAATCAAAACTTTACTGATACCGTCATTTAGAGATGAGTTGATTGATGTTTCATCTTCGTTGATGTCTGTGAAAATATTTTTGGCAGTTAAGCAGATAAGGAGAAGTAGTCCCCAGAGTATCCATTCTTCTACAGATGAACAACACTACCAACTCTAGGTCAAGGTCACTGCCTTTGGAGCAATGAACAGCTATCTAATATTGGTTTAGAGCCTAATGGCTTTGCCACATTCAGAGTGATACTTTTGATGTAGGCAAAACTGAGAAGGCAGGGAAAAAGGCATAAATAGATATACATGTAAATGTATGTATAAGGATAGGTATAAATACACAGTCTGTTTGGGAATGTTTAGCAAGTATCATGTAATAAAATATGCTTTCCTCTCAAAGAGATGCTTTGGCACTGCTGCCACCGGGAAAAAAACTGGGCATGGGAATAGAAGAGAAGCAGGAAGAAAGAATGAAGTGAAGACGGACATTATTGCATACGTGTGTAAAACTTAACAGATTCTCATTCATTTTCATGGAAATGAATTTCATCTGTGAAAACCAAGTTCAAAACTCCCACTGGGACACGTCAGTGTCAACCTCAACTCTCCAAGTATTCCTTAATTCCTTTCCTCATTGCCACCCAGAGGAAAAATTCCTTGTTTTAATCTACACTTGGTATCTGTACAAATTATGCTATGTGTACTTCAGCACGTTTGTGTTCCCAGCATACGGATCAGATGATTAAGGGAGAGAAAAGTAGGCTAGCAGTGGAAGGAAAGATGGGGCATTAGGACCCCTCCTGAGCCCTGCTGGAGGGCTGCTTTCTCCCAAGAGCCAGTCCATTGCTTCAGGGAGAAACTTCAGTCTGGCAGACGTCACAAATGACACTACAGAAGGTTTTGGCCTGTGATGTAGAGACACCTTCACCCACAAATGGATATGTCCCTATGCTTCCACGTATCGCTGCTGCTTTAAATTTCTGTTTTTAAATGATCAGAGTTTAGCGGAAAGCTTTAAAATAAGTAATTTAAATTTTGAATTTTAAATCCAGTAGAGGAAACCTCACACTCAGTTTTTCGCTTCTAGGAGGATTTTCTTAAGGCATGAGGTATATCAGTTGGATGTTTGAATCTCTGTGTCTATACTGGTGTTTTTATTATACTCAGAGCGCTTGGAATGTATGCATTTCATTTAGATGAATATATACACATTTCCCCCCCTATACTACTGGAACTATTCACAACTTTTTTTTTTTTAACCATCGGTGATGAATCAGCACAATTCAAAGCATCTAACCATCATCTAAAGTGACATTTCAGTTCGTTGTCTATGATTTATTTTTTTCGAGTAAAGAATGTCTTTCCCCATGCTGAATCATTACAGGTAACTCCTTTATTTCTGTTCCCTCTCCCCTCCAATGAATGGCTCATGTCCACATCAACAAGGCCAGGAAACATTTATGACTCCAACTATGAAACACAGAAGCAGCTAATTCTGACTACATTGAAGCAGAGCACACATAATTTGAAAGCAGCGTAAGGAAGTATACAACAGCCATGCATAAAAACCTTCTGCAACCACATCTGGGCCTCATTCATCTCTCTCTCTCTCTCTTTTTTTTTTTTTTTTTTACAATATTTTCTCCTTTTGAAAGAATAGGATGAATCCATGCTCAAAACCTTTCTAAAGCATTTTGAAAATACAGCTTTTCATGTGGCACTTCAAAACAAGTTGGCACAAGATGAAAAATGACATTGGGTCTCTGATTTCCCCGGGAGCCTGTCCTCCCCCTCCTCCTGGGCTGAGGGCTCCCCAGGAGAATGAGCGTGCCACGGCTCAGGGCCCAGGCTGGGTCACACTATTCTTGCTTTTCAGAATGGTGTCCTCATAATGACCAGTTCCAGGGGCAGTGGTGGCCTCTAACGGTAAGCCTTGTTGCTGGTAGCCGTAGTTGACATTCCCACAAGGGAAGTGGCGGAGCCTGAACAGGGGCACGTCCTTCATGTTGGCAGTCAGCGCGGACGGCTCCAGGAGCAGAGAGGCCCCCGGGAGCCGACCGGTCGCGACGCTAGGCGGGACAGTACAGCCGCCCTCGCGCCCCAGGTTTCCCCTCTCGTGTGGCTCCTTCTTTGCCAGAGGGTTGTTCTTTTTGGCAGGTTTCTCTGTAAACCATGAGCCGTAAGTTGGGTTCCACAAGCTGGTGGGTTTGTTTCTGGATCCGTGGGCCTTGTGCAGCTCCGACGGCGGGTGGGGCTGGGAGAAGGCCAGGTTGACGCACCCCCCTTCCGCGGACCCCTCTGCCGCGGGCGGTTTCCTCCGGGCTTTGCCAGAGACAGAGGCAGAGGCAGAGGCAGAGGCAGAGGCAGAGGCAGAGGCAGAGGCAGGCGGAGTGGGGGGCACGGACGGACAGCGCGCCTCGTCCCCGCGCTTGGCCTGCTGCGGGGAGACCAGCAGGGGAGGGATCCCGTCGGGGTCCTTGGGCCGCATGGGCACCTTCTCGTCCTCTTCTGTAAGGGGACCGTACTCCACCGGCAGAGCGGTGTTGATCACATCGGGGTCCTACAGCGGGAGAAACGAGGCGATTAGAGACTTGGGAGCACGGAGGAGTAACTGGCATTTTGAAATGAACAATCTGCCGTTTGTATTTCCTCCTTTGCTGGTAAAGTAATAAATTTCTCTTCTCAAAAGCCACTTGTTCTTGTTTTTCTTTGTTTTTTCCTGATGCGGCCTTGAGAACAAGTACTGAACTTTGGGAAGCAGAGTTTGGTGTCCCTGAGTGGACTCACGGGCATCTGTGGAGGCGGCGGGGAGCAGCCGGGTCAGAGCCCGGGGTCTGCCCTGGGAGGAGCGGCTTTGTCAGGGTGACAGAGAATGGGATGGTCCCAGAAGCTGCTGGGGCACAGTTTAGCTCCAGGGAACTCCCATCTCTGTCGCCTGGTAGAGGATGAAGCTCCCGGAAACCTGAACTGAGTTCAGGAAAAGGAAATGAGCTTGGAAAGGTGTCAGGACACCAGACTCTGGGCAAGTTCCTGGGGTGCACACCCTGACTGTGATTCCATCCATATGGGGGGATTTTCAGACCTTCCTGTTGATTTTGTTTTGAGGCACCTTTTTGGTTGGAAGTCACAAGGTTGAGTGGAACTAGGGAACCTGGTCTGAATTAGGAGCTCATTTGCCATTCCCAGGGAATAGGGGGACCAGGCCACCATTTGGGGGGAGTTACCTTCCAGCCCTATAGGGCTTTTGAGGTGGCATTTGTGACTAGGCCACCTTTTGGGAGGAGTTTACCTTCCAGCCCTGTAGGGATTTGGGGTGGGGGCACACGGTCTGAGGTGCCATTTGGGGTGCGTTTTGTCCTCTTTGGATTCCCATCTGTTTGATAGGCCCTGGCATTTTGTGTTGGGAATTCTCTGCATTGTCTGTGTGTGTTATTTGTGGGTTCTGCTCCAACATAGAAAATTTCCATCTTAAAGTCCCTTGGGAAGAATTCTGTCCGAATGGTCAACTTACAGCTGCCAACCTATGTCTAAGGAGAAGGGTTTTATTGTAATCCAATATATGTGCTGGAGGGTGAAGAAAAGTGGCTGTTAAAGGAAACCTTGAAGTGCGACTTGAACTTGGAGACTATCTCGAGGCCAGAGTTCCAAAGTAACAGCTATTGAAATTGGGAAAAAAAGAAAACTAAACAAAACTTTGGATGCCAGGTAGAAATGTTGAATCTAGAAGATACTTTAGAGATGATCTCATCTATGTCTCACAGATGAGGAAACCATTCGATATTTATTGAGAATATATTTCCTTATAGGACCTGGGGCATAAAAAATGAACGGGAGTCTCCTTGGAGGACAAGCACGGGGCTGGCAGTTACGCAGGTGCAAGGGTCGGTGCTGGGAAGCACCATTGCCTGTGATGGGAGTGGTTTTAGGAGAGGCTTTGCAAAGGAGACTTTAGGCCAAATTTTACAGATTCCTGGATTTTTTAAAAAACCTTAAAATTATCTTTTTAAATCATTCCAATCTATTCCCAATAAAATCTTTCCAACATAATAAAAAAAGCCAATGTGTTTGACTTCAAGTGTTTAGTGGGGAGAAAGGCCCTTGTTGGCTTGTGGGGTTTATCCGTTGCTCTGCTCCTAGCTGCCTCCTGTTTCCACCATATTCGGGTAGGTGACCCTTGATGATAACCTTTTCTGTGTTATATCATCACATGCGCAGAGCTCACCATGCAGAGGCTCTTTAGTGTGGATGTGAGGGGCCTTTTGTTCTACCCAGAAAATGCT